>WOVY01011880.1:0-190000 GCA_013436015.1 Rhipicephalus annulatus | reverse complement strand
ATTCGGAGCCGAGAAAACCACTTTCACATCGAAGCGATTGGCCACATTCTTCAACACATGGGACATTTTATGAGTGTAAGAGATGACTACGGGTTTGTAAGAGTGCGATATTTCATTCTCTGTTTCTTGTGTCCCCCAACCTGATTTCACGCTTTTTAATAACTTCTGCACTACCTTGCGCATGACTGTCTGCGGTAAAAAGCACCTTCGTAGTTGATTGCTGAAACTTCTGGGCAGTTTGTCTGGGCATCATTTGGTTATTGAGGCTCGTATATAGGCAAGACACTGCAATCCCCATTTGCACAATTTTCGAATGTCCTGAATTAAAATTAGGTACTGAATTTTTCCCACGTGGAAGCTATGACCGGCGCACATAGTTATCTTCAACCGTTAGCCTTAAATCTAGAAACGGTTATTTATTTGGGAATTTCCACTGTAAATTTTAACCCATGACTGTGCTCTTAAAACAGTTTCAAAACATTGGAAATCTTGTGTTCCAGACAACCTGCAGTGATGAACACAAGAAAGTCATCCACATACCTGACCACAGTTCCCAAATTTTCATTTTACTGTTTGTCGATTCTGCCTAGAAAAATACTGCTGAGGACAGGGGCAACCTTAGAGCCAATGCAAACCCCTATACTGTGTAAGTAGCATTTTCTTTCCATTCCGCAAAGGTAGATTGTAAGTAAACGGAGAAAATCTCTTTTTGCGGAATGACGATGGGGTTTTTTTCAGTTTTTTTAGGCAAAAAACTTGTATCATGTGACAATTTTTGTAAGCTGTATATATATGTATTGCACCTTCAATAAACTTTCACTTGCGAGTGTGCATTTGTGTTGTTCTTCTCTCCTCCAGTCCATGTTAAGTACTTTGCCTCCCTTCTATCTTCCATAATGAACCACCACCAACTAGCCCCAATGGCTGTCTTGCTACAATACATTTCTTTCATGTTTATGTAGGGTTCTTCGATGTGCTGATTCTGTAGTTCCTGCATTTATGCTGATGTCTCGACTGAGTCAAACGCCTTCTCGTAATCTATAAAGGTTAGGTATAGGGGTCGGTTGTATTCTGCGCCTTCCCCTATTACCTGATAGATAGTATGAATGTTGTCTATTGTGGAGTAGCCTGTGCAAAATTTTGCTTGATCCTTTTGTTTATTTAACTCTAATGTCACCGTAATTATATTAGCTATTATTTTTGTAAATAGTTTGTAGAGAACGGACAGTAAGCTTATTGGCCTGTAATTTTTCATGTCCTCGACGTCTCTTGTCTTATGAATTAAGATGATGTTGGCATTCTTCCAAGACTCTAGTACACTTCCGGTCAAGAGACACTTCGTATATAATGTGGCGAACTTTTCTAACACAATTTCTTCACCATCTTTTAAGAGGTCCATCGTTTCCTTACCTCACCAACGGCTTTGCCTCTTTGCATTCCTTCGAGTGCTTTCCTTACTTCCCCGGTCGTTACTGGTAATATGTCCAATTCCTCAAACTATTATTGTGTCTCACGATATCATTGTGGTTCTTTTGGATTCTGTACAGCTCTCTGTTGAACTATTCCGCCACCTCGACTGTCCTATCTATATTATTATGACAGTGCCTTCCTTGTTCTCTGATGCATATATGCGAGTTTTGCTTATGCACAAGTTTCCCTTCGCAGCTTTTAGGCTTCTGTCGCTTTTTACAGCCTGACCAATTCTCTTCATGTTATAGCGCGAACAAGTAATTGTTTAATAAATATAAATTTGGCGGTCCAGCTTACATTGCCCACGTTCTGACAATGTGCGTCCACGCACACGGTGACTGACATGCCACTTCCTTGCTAAATGTCCAATATACACCCACTTACGAGCGCCGACTTCCTTATTGCTGTTACATTTCATGCCTACATGCAGGTGCGTTCGGACAAGTGTAGTACTTATGATTTAACAACAGCCAACAAGCGGCGACACATTCTTTTTTCATTGTGCTTTCACGTCCCCAACGAGCAGCAGGCGACCGAAAACCGGCTCGCTTGGTGTACACACTTTTCCCATAGTGCTCTTCGTGCTGGGATGCGTTCTGAGATTCCTTGAAAAAGGTCCATTGGCCAGAAAGCACGTGTGAAACATGACTATAAAGAGTTTAGGGCACAGACAGGTCCTTATTTCCGCCGATCACCTCTCCACGAGCTGTCTATGAAGTAGTGCGTGTATGCGTGTGTGTGCGCGCGCGTATATGTACGTTTGTGTGCGTGTGTGCATGTGCATGTGTGTCTGTGTGTGTATGTGCATGTGTTTGTGTGTGTGTGTCAAACATCCCGCAGAGCCCTATTGTGTAAGCGAAGAGTTGGTTCTGTATCTGTGTGCGAACGATCATACAGTGAAAGGCGTGCGAACAGTTCATTACGTTCGGTGTGTGGCTCCTGTGAGACATAGAAATGTCCTACATTTGTTGCAACATGATAAAAAGGTGGGCTCGTTGGTAGTTCATATTCGTTCAGCGAACTAGGAACACGGCAACACACAGGCTCTTCTATGTCTCTTGTGTGTTCCAGCGTTCCCAGTTTGCTGAACGAATATGAACTACATTCGTTGCACAGAGAGCACTGCTCACGAAGAAATATGAACTTATTGGACTTAAGTGCACGGCCCTTGACGACTGCCTGTTCCCGAGAGGCTACTATACGCGCGACCAGGCCCATCGAGCCCTCGTAACCTTCTTAAGAAGAGCAGACTTGGTCTCGCATTTATAGGCATTTTTCATTTGACTATTTATTTGTGTTTACGTGCTTCTCGTCTGTCTTTCCGCTTGTCTCTCCTGTTTCTTCCCTTCTACCTTCCTTTCCCACAAGCAGGTAGTTGTCAGCCTTTCCCCTACCTGTTTACTCTGTGTCTCCGTGTTTCCAGTGTATGAAAACATAACAACAACAACAACAACAACAACAGCAACAATAATAATAATAATAATAATAATAATATAATAATAATAATAATAATAATAATAATAATAATAATAATAATAATAATAATAATAATTACTGCGTGTGTTTGTATGGGCACGAGCTTGCCCGGTCTTGGTACTATTCATTGAATTGAATGGATATGTGTTCGAAGAAGAAAAGGTTGACTGCCTGTAGGCCCAATGTAACAGCCCTTTCAATCCTTCAAAGACGAAGGCGCTCAATTTCACGGTTTTGTGGCGATGGTTGATGTTGCTGGAATTAGGGTTTGTACCAAACTGTGAGGTTTATGTTTTCATTTAATGTCTTAAGTGAATTAGGTGAAATATAGGAGAAATTGCGTGTTGCCGATACTGTATGCGAACGGTTTAACACCGCAGCATACTTAAACTGAGCACAAACACATGGGTGGATAGCGTAGTGACGAAAGCTCTATACCTCTGCGTTCTTGATTCCAGTTTACTGAAATACCAAATCCATCTGCAAATAAGTCTGTCGAAAGGAAAACCCTTCACTGTATTGATACTAATAAAGAAGTCAGTTTCGCCGCACGAGAACAGCAATGAATGCGATAGCCATAAATTGGAAGGCTGTAGACTATTTTCTTCAGCGGCGCACAGACGCTGCCAGGTTTGATCACGTAATCGTAACAGGCCTTCTCCCAGCCAGTTGTTCTCAGTGGTTGCCCAAGCCAAGGCATAGGGCCAGTAAAGCGGCCGTGGCCGTACCACACAACCTTTAAGCCCACATGGAAGCACCCATGCAGACGGGATGACTCGCTTCGATCCAAACTCGCGTTTGCTAATAAATAGAGAAATTGGCTATCAATTTCTGCCTTTTTACGCTGGGGCCAAAGCATCAGGTAGGTTCCGTCTTCATTATTGTAGTTGTGTTTATTTAGCCATGCCTGCTAAGACCATACATTGCTCTCGGAGCTTCAGTACGTAAATATAAAGTTAATAAATGCGTAGGTAGTGAACTTATGGGCCACAAAGCGTAGGACGACGAAGTGATAAGTTCGAGGCTAAAGGACGCTGTGCCCACAGGTAGTGCCGCAATGTTCACTTTCGGGCATTGCCCCGTCTGCGCGCGTTTACTCGCGTGCGCGCAGATGCCATGGGGACGCCGGGCAGACGGAGGGATGGTGATGGCGACATATTGAGGTGCGGTGCCAAATTCCAAGGCGTGAAGACGGCCTCGGTATGGGATGGCCATGGTGTGGTGAGGGCGCTATCTAGTTTTCATGTTTTTCATAAACAAAACAGCAACGAAAAATTGTTTATACCAAGGCCATCCACCAGAACTCATGTACCATTTAGCTCGGCGTAACTCAACCAAAAGCCGGTTTAAGGAAACGCCACCGCTGCCTTGACTGAACCGCCCTTCGGCCTGTACACCCCTTTTTGTTAAATGAGCGGTGAGACGAGCCCTCGCAAACGTGTAAGTTTGGCCCTGTAATTGTAAATAGAGCAAAGTGTGGAGTTCCTACCGGAGCCCGAATACATCGGTCAACAAAAAATGGACAGAGAGAACCAATACTGATCAGATTTGTTTCAATGCGAGAGCGTTAAAGAGCTCGTTCAGCAGAAATTTCGGCGTTGGCATTGGTATCGGCGTCGGCGTCGTTGGTTGTGAGCGAGAAATGATCTTTTCATTTATGCCCTAAGATCGAGAAAGGCACCCACAGAACAATGAAATATTGGGTTCGAGTGAGAATTGAGCCACTGCCGTCTGCGTAGCGAGGGGGAGTCCAACTACAGAGGGACGCTATCCTTTGAAATTGCTTTGAAAAAAAAAACAGCGCATGAATGTCATGCAGTGGGAGGAAGAGTGTCCTTAATGCATGCGCGGCAGAAACATAAAATTGCTTTATGCAAGAAAACACGTGGATTGCGCAAGGAGTGGCTGTTTTTAATTTAAAGACCAACACATTACAAAGCACTCGGAAATAATCACTCATTAAAACGTGCAAAATCATCAAGAAAGTGAGCAGCTGCGTCGGTTCACTTGTTGCCTTACTGGCGCGAAGTTGTCATTTCGCTGATTCACAAAAGAAATGATGACCACATAGTGGGAATTCAACAAAATATATTGTCCATATTATAGGCATTTCAGAATAGTTTGAAACGGCTAATGTCACGCTCACAGTTGTTTGTGGCCTTATAGCACAGTTGAGGCGTGGACCGAGGAATAAAGAAAGGCTAGCAATTACGAAGGCATCGCATGGGGGCCGTTTAAGCTGTTGCGTTCTACTTTTGAAGGCGAAACTCAACCGTTCTCTGCGTTTTTGCTCCTCCATGTAATATATAAAAACTCACATAACGCATTTGATTGATATGTGGGGTTTAACGTCCCAAAACCACTATATGATTATGAGAGACGCCGTAGTGGAGGGCTCCGGAAATTTAGACCACCTGGGGTTCTTTAACGTGCACCCAAACCTGAGCACACGGGCCTACAACATTTCCGCCTCTATCGGAAATGCAGCCGCCGCAGCCGGGATTCGAAACCGCGCCCTGCGGGTCAGCAGCCGAGTACCTCAGCCACTAGACCACCGCGGCGGGGCCACATAACGCATTTACCCACTTCAAAGTACTAACTGGTGTAGTTTACAAAACTGTTAATAATGCTGTTGGCTGATATAGTTAATGATTTGTAAACTTCGTGTCGTGCTCTATTTCGCTGATTTGAAAATCTTCTTGAACATAATTTTTGAAAGATGTGAATAATGAACTTGATTTTCATCTGATGTCGTTATTTGTGTCCGCGTTATTTATGCTACCCAATTCATTACTGACGCCGACTCAAGAAGCCCGATAGCTACAGTTCTCAAAGAGTGTATGTGTAGATGACAAACGTTGAGGGGCTACTTGGTGACATATTCTTAATTGAAACATGGTATCGCTACATTTGACGTCGACAAGAGAGGGAAGTATGCATGACAAGACAGCGCCCGTCCTGTTATGTACTTGTTTGTCTTGTCCTAGTCCAATGTAGCGTGCTTCTATAGTTGCTACAGCATGACTTGCTCACCAAAAAACCAACTAAACTTGATTTAAAATTCGTGGTTCGCTCGTAAACATTTTTCTTTGCGTAATAGAGAGGTTGCTCCCGGACTTCGTAAACGCTCAAGCCACGACAAGGTGGTGGATAACGAAATACTGACAGGGTGGTGCAACTATTGGCGGCGAAGTGATGACCATGCAAGCGTGCAGTCTTTCTTCCCTTTTTTGTTTGTTCGTCTGCAGGGAATGTCGCCCGCAGGCGCGTGGTGTCTTCACGGCCACCGCCTTGGGACTAGTCTTCGAGTTAAGGAAAACTCCGCGGACCCGAGGGGACACGCACGTGAGGCTCAATTATGGGGGCTGTTGACGGTGGAGCCAATTAACTGCGGCCCACGCTCAGAACTTGTTTTCACCATGTCTTAGAAAGCAAGCAGCATCATCCAAAAACATGCTGAGCGGCTTTGCGCCAAAGCAGCGATCGGGGCGTCTCGCTGTCGGTTTAGGCATCGCAGGATTACAACGAGCGCCAATGGCCATGACAGATTGGTGTTTACATAAAAGCAATGTCACAGAATGACCCCAATTCACATCCGAACGCGGTGGCTGATCTCCTGTTATGAAGGGATCAATTAGTACCTTGACCCAATTCGCAGTTTAATTAGTATCTGCGCGATGAGTGTAAGAAGCAGGTGCAATGTGTTTAGGGAAGGGCATGGTTGCAAAGCATTCGCTGTCACTTCACTGTGTAGAGAAAATTTTGAAAGACAGAAAAGGGAATTCTTCAGGGGGCCAAAGTAATGGGTCGTATTTCACACAATGAAGGCACCAAAAAGTCCGTGCGATTTTGACCTGCGTTTACGATACAAGTGCGATGTCACATATTTATGCAGCGAGTTCTCATGAAAAAAAAAGAACTATATATACAGTGAATCATCCAGGAATAGCCCTTAGTGGTAACGCTGTTTATCTTACGCGTAGGCGTCGATCAAATAAATATTTGTAAAAGATATCAACCAAGGTGGTCATGACAAAATATGCATGAGCGTGCTTATTCTCTCTTGCATGTTTATACGTTAGTGTTTGCATGCGCTTATAGTTTTAATGTGGCTAGTGTAATAGTCGAACAAGATGTTTAAATAAATACCTGTGGTTTTGCCTTGCAGTGAAACGGGCGAGTTAGCTTAACTGTCCATCGTCCACGATAAAAAATTGCGTACTGCTGACTTTGGTCTGCTACCCTTGGTCACAGCCGATGACGATGATCAGCAGAGTTGTGAAGTCAACACGGACGCAAGCCGGGTCAGCAGCACGTGGTGCAATTGCATATCGCGGGTTATGAAAGCAGACCAACGAAGCCATCGCTACCAGTCCATCCTCATTTGTTTGACGGAAAACAGGATTCAATACATTGCATGAGCCTCAGTTATTGTCACAAAATCGATCTATATAGTCTAACAAAAAAATAAGATAAGCTGATCAGGAACCTGACCATAGCGATCCATCAAGCGCTTGGAATGTCTTAAAGTTCAAAAGTGATGAATCGTCAGTACAAGGCGAGGCTAGTATAGCACAAAGAGCCAGAATATTTCTAATGCTTTATGACGAATATCATCCGTACACGTGCGAGCACAAAAAAAAAACAGGAAACACAGCTGACCTATGGATGTTCGCTATATTGCTACATATAGTCGAAAGGCAAACAGGAACAGTGTCCATGACGATGACGGTACTGACTGTAGTGATGTCGGACCGCTGATCTGAGCCAGGATTTTATCTTGTATATTCTTGCAAATATATATAGAAATATAAATATATATTTTATCTTGCAAATATATATACCAATCCGTCTCTAAATACAAATCAAAGCTTAGCTTTTAAATAAACTTAGTAATTTTTAGTGCAGATATGAAGCTTTTTCATGAATTCCTCTCGTCTCTTCGAACCACCTGCAACAAATGCAACGATTTTTGTGAAACTTTTTTAGAGCAGTGCCAACAGTGTTTACGGTGGTGTCAGCCTTTGCTTAAGGATCACGTAGCTCATTCAATGATAATGCTAGGTCATCGAGACGTCTGTGTTATCAATAACGGCCAAATATGTCGACAACATATAAACGTTGCTGAGCAGGTGGTTTTTCAAATGAAATGTCAAATGCTTCAGCGACGAAAACATATAAGAAGTAGCACAGTGGCTACGCAAGAACATGAAACACGACCTACATAAGACGCTAAAAATTAGTGCAAGCTGGCCGAGATCTTATTTTTGCGGCGCATCGAAATTTATTTGGCTCTAGAGCAGTGTATTTGGTGTCCATGTTCAAATTGTGACATGAAAAAGCTGGCCCCAACATCTAGTTCTAAAGTACAAAGTTTTATTGTGCCTGGTTGTCCACAAGCATCGGCACCATCCACCTGGCCTATGTAGCAACAACAGTCACCGGCGATATAAATTAGTGAAAACCTCGCTCGCACTTCTGTGGGCGGGGTGGATGTGACACGCTTCTGCGGAATGGCTCGACATGGACGGTGTAACGCGGTGGTGGGAAGCTCCTTCGTCAGCTTGCTTCCACTGCAGCGCAGTTGACAGACTTTTTCACCTGCTGTGCGAGTGCTCCACATATACCTACGCGAGGAAGCAACTAGGGAAGCAACTAGATACCCGATACCATCTTCTCATGGTGCCCGGCGAGATCCATCCTTAATCCCACCGGTGGTAGTGATCGTAGCCGCGACTGCCCTTTTCTCCTTCGTCGACGCTACCGGCCTCGGTGAGTGGCTTTTAATGTATCGTAAATTAGCGCACTCTCCGCGAGCTCCACTGTTGTGTCTTCCTTCCTCTTTGTCCCCTTTCCCGTGTGTGTACCGGTTGAGGTGTCCTGTTCAAGAGGCACTTAGCGTGCACACCAATCCCCTCTTCTTATTCCTCAACATAAACACCTATATATTAGACGCTGTTGCTTAAGGTGCTGCTGAAGACACCTAGACTACTGCTTCTATATATTCAGGTTAGTAAACCCTTCAACCTTTACACTAAAAATTGATCAACTGGTGCTGAGCGCGCAGTGTTTATTATCAATTATCGCTGGGCGTGTTTATGTCTCGCGTGTTTTACTGCTGTCCTGAGACATCAAAGCTTACCCCGGACTCTTACACTAACCAATTCAAAGAAACCATTCGCTTGAAAATAACAAATGAAATAACAATAGGCGACCTTGAAACAGAAAATACCGCACACAATAACTCTTAAAGGGCCCTAAGCTAGCGCTTGTCAATGATCTCTTTCCGCCTCGTGTTCCTATGTAGGCTCCATTTTATGAAGAACTCTAAATTATATCGAATTCAAAGTCAAGACAGTAATTTCATAGAGAAAGAGAAATTGGCCAAGGATGGACGCTCAGCGATAAGAGGATCGAGCTCTTCACACGACCCTCTCGCCCAATAGCCTTCGAGATTTTCGCGTCAAATAACTGGGGCCCTGGAGAACACAAGCTACCATAAGCGAGGTTGAGGTAGCGCCAAAAAAAAAAAAAGCTTTGTCACATAAACATTTAACCAGTTTTCTTTTGTTTCCTGTACGTGCGAATGCCCTTTCTTACACGTTAAATTGAAAATTCATGAAAGAAAATTTCGCCAGCAATCAACACCAGCGATACGACACCATAGCAAAAGCAGGCCTCGGAAAGTCTCAAGTTCAGCCATCGCCGAACGGGGCAAAAACATAAACCTCGTCACAGCTATAATAAATAAATCAATAAATAAATAAATAAATAAATAAATAATAATATAATATAATATATATATATATATATATATATATATATATATATATATATATATATATAAACCTCACCTCGGGGATGCCTGAAAAATCCGATAGAGGAGCCGTAGTAAGCGCAATATTTAAAGCGGAGACAACCACCATTTTCGCAAAAAAAACAAAAAAAAACTTGTACCTTATGTGAAAATGCGCGGACGTCTGGCACCAGTGAGCCTGCTTTCATTTTGGTTGTGTTAAGAAGACGTGGCGTTTTCATTGAAGTGAATGCATTGTTGTAGTGCACCACAGTGTCTTCACGTCGAGTTTTTTTGTTTCTGCACTCTAATTTAGCTACTTGTGGTCTTCATGCAACTAAAAATTTCGCAACGGCTACGCTTTCTAACTACCCACCACGGTTGTCTAGTGGCTAAAGCACTTGGCTGCTGACCTGCCAGCCGCGGGATCGAATCGCAGCCGTGACAGCTGCGTTTTTGATGGAGGCAATAGTGCTTTTGAGACCCGTGTGCCTTAACTTTGGTGCAATACTTTGGTGCAATACTTTGGAGCAAGCTTTAAAGAACCCTAGGTGGTCAAAACTTCCGGAGCCCTCCAATACGGCGTCTTATAGTTATGTCGCAGTTTCGGGACGTTAAATCCCAACAATTATTATTAATATGCTTTTCCACTGATGGCAACGTAATAGGGTAAACAATTTGGAAGCTCTGCCACACGCTGTGACGATGCTTCAGCCAGCTCCTGCATATCGGTCTCGTGTCATCAGCTGAAAAAGTGTAAGTTTGCGGTCGAGCCGTACACCTCACCATCGTCTGTAGCTACGATCACCTGTCATTTGAAGTGCTGGCGGCTTATAGCAATGCATAAAATGTTAAGAGAGGACACTCCCATAGGCTCCTGCGGCTGGTTTGGGCTCGAAGTGCTCCAAACGGTCGTTGGGAATCTTCGAAGCCTGAGAGATGGGAGACCGCAGAAAATAATGTCTCGAAGGCTATTATTCTAGTGATTAGAAATATTGCACAGCCTCGGAGACCACTTCTATGTGAGTGCTCGTCTCTGAGGCCATACTTCAATTTTTGTAACGCGTCGTATGCATGCATCGATTAGCTTTGTGTAAGCTGCACCACCAGAGAAGCAAACACACGACGCCACTGTGTGTCTATGCACACATGTTAAGTAAAACATGAGAATCATTGGAGGAGGAAAAGCGTTTATTTTCGAGTGTTATTCTTGGTAAGCACATGCCCACTTTGTTAATGTTTGATGAACGCGGGCACGAAGAGATAGGTTCCTTGCACTGCAAGACGCAGAAGTGCAGCAGTCATTTCATGAATATTGATTGACTGCTACTTAGCGCCCAGTGTTTATTATCGGTTATCGCTGGGCGTGTTTATGTCTCGCGTATTTTGCTGCTCTCACGAGACATCGAAGCTTACCCCGGACTCTTATACTAACCAATTTGAAGAAACTGTTCACTTGAAAACAAGAAATGAAAGATCTAAAAAGTGAAACTAACAGTACACGCAAGAAATAAACAAATAGGCAACCTTATAAGAAGACCCGCAGAGCAGTAGAACTGCAACAAATGCACACAGCTGCACAAACAAGGCACAACGCAACTCGGCAGCGGTTGCCGCCGCCCTTGACCCCGCCATGAACCGAACAAAGGAAAGAAAAATGCTGGCAACGTTTTCTTTCCTGCCTTTGAACAAATTTTCTCGTTCTTTCGCAAAAAAAAGCAGTCACAAGCAGTTGCTGCAGCAAAAGCAGAGTAATTGTTGGTGCTATGTAAGTTGTTAACGAGGCAGGAGTGTTTACTCAAAGACTACGCCCTAGCTTTGACTAACAAATATTTTTCTAGGTTCACCACTTTTCTGTTATGGCGCTTGGAAGAGCTTTAAGCAATTTGCGAATGCCACAGGCAAAGACACCAAGCATAAGTGCACCTTTTTACAAAATCTCACTCATGCATCGAAGTCGAATACATTTACTGGCACAAAGAAAACCTAACAACGCGAGCGGAGACTCACTTTATTGAGCCAGGAAACAATTTGCTCGCAAACGTGCTGCGCAGCATTCCAAACAGTTGTTTCTTTCATTTTTTTTCTTGTGAAGTAATCCTCCTAAAAATAATACGCCAAGTGAAGATCACAACAAAGCTTTCTACGTAGAACATCACAATGAAATAAATGTTAGTTTAAGGCTTTAATGACGAATGCAATACGCACTTAATAAGGTATTGATGGCGTTCGTATACCTAGCAGCTGCCAAGCTGACAGGCAGACGAAACAAGCGAAGACCATGACGCACGCCGGACACGTTATCGAACATCTTTTGTGGCATCTCCCTGCTGCTGCCCGCACTTCTTCATTGCCGTAAATGCTCATGAGCACGGAGCGTGACAACATTGCCGTCGCGTCAACGCATGTGCCCTTCTCTCGCGTCCGATTCATGCCTGATCCCAGCCCGGCCATGTGCACGCGAGGCGATAAAGGCTAATAAGGAAACCGCGATAGCAGTCGCGAAGTTACGTAGACGTATAATGCACGAGACAAAGAACTCTAGTAGATAACTAGTACACGCGGTTCCTTGAAAGCAATGAGCGATGTGTTGCCATCTTACGACCGGCTTGAGGCTGCATCGCCGCCACTTTTGGCCAGAGTGACCACTCTTCATTTTGTGTTACTCTATTCTGTCGGCGTAGAATCAAACGCCAACAGTGGCATGCGCGCACCTCCAGCTTGATAGCACTGCGCATAAACGCGCGTTTTGATCACTGGACAGCGCGCACCTCGAGTGTGAATGCTTGCCGCTGTTGGCTCTCGTTTCACGTTTATAGCACGTGGGCATTATGGACGATTTTCCTCAGCTGGTTTGCTCATTTGAAAAAAATTGGGCGACCCTTAAGCTTCGACTTTAAGAGTTGAACACGACAGGGAAGTCTGGCCCCTAGTGCACCCTTCAACCGCTAAGCGAATACTTATTGATATGTTTTGTTACACACACACCAACACACACAGACGCGCGCACGCGCGAATGGTACATACAGGTTTCTTTATCTAAAGCAAGAGTCGCATGGCCTCCAAGATACACGCCGCGCACTTGCCATCTAGCAGGCGATAAAGAGTATCACAATGCCTCACGGATGGCAGCACATTATCTAGCGTTTGCTGTTTGCTTGATCAGCGCCTCCGGAAAGGCATATGCTTTCCGCTAGATGGACATAGCTGTCCATTTTTAGAGCTGTTTGAAAGTTCCTGTGTGTTTTTAGCGGTGATGGCTGCACTATCCCGGCCTTTTTTGACGTAGTTTGATGGCCTTCCATATGTGCATACTAATCGCCGAATGGGCTCGTTTTTGTCGTGACACCTGTCGAACAAAATCCGTTAAGGAGACTCCACTACATGGCATTTATGTAGCGTTTTTTTTTTTGCTGAAGCAGCCACAAGTAACATTGTGGCTTCGTGGTAGGACACCTGCTTAGCACGCAAACGGCCCGGTTCGATCCACAATGAGACGAAAAATTTGATTCTTTCATTTATTTGCTTCTTTTTCAATTTTTCGCTCACAACCAACGGTGCCGACGCCGACGGTGGAATTTCTGCGACCCAAGCTCTCCAACGCTATCACGTTTAAAACTAGATGGCACCAGAAAACCATAGTCATCTCCCTGCCATGGCCGTCTTTCTGCCGGTGCAGCAGCACTGTTCAACATCCGCGTCACATCGTCTGCTCGGCATTCCCGTAGTGTCTGCGCACACGCGAGGAAAAGCGAAGCACACGCCATGAGGACATCGAGCAGGCTACGCGACGCGGGTGGTGAGCAGCTGCAGAAGGCTACGGCAGAAAGACGTTCATGGTAGGCAACAGACGCACGCTTTCATCGGTATTTTGCGCTCTTTTGAATATTATTTCTCAAGCTCTCGGAGACAAGACTTCACAGGCATGGCTAAATAAACACAGCTAATCTCCTTAATAAAAATAGAAGGTACCTGATGCTTCGTCCTCAGCACGAGATGACACAAAGCGGTAGCTGATTTCGCCATTTATTTTTCATTGTGACGAGAGTGGTTGAGTAGCAAGCGTGAGTTTGGATCGAAGCGGGCGGTCGCGTCGGCACCGGTGCTGGCATTTTGGCTTCTAACCCCAACTATTGTCTGACCAATCACCTGCGCTTACGGCCCCGGCCGCTTAGCTGGCTCAGTGGTTGCGGGTGCAACTGGCTGAGAGAAGTCCAGTAGCGTTCACGTGATCAAAAATAGCAGCGCCCGTGTATTTCTGCATAACGTCGTCTATAGCACCTCGACACAGTGCACGTGGTGGTGGTTGTGGTTGTTAGGGAGAGGAAAAAGGCACTCAATTTCTGTCTGCCTGAGCTGCGACACGGCGCAGTGCCTTATAGGGGTGGGAGGAAGGAGGGATAAAGATAATAGAAGGAAATAGATGAAGAAATAGAGAGGCAAGCAACGGAAAATAGAAGGAGATAGGAAAGTGGGGATTCGGTCGAAGCAGTCCAAGGGTGGGGCACCACAATGCGAGAGCTGCATGGCGTCAGGAGACCGCGGAGGGCGAACCAGTCGGCGGAAGCTACGCTGGCGTCGGAGATCGCGAGGGCACAACCGTCCAGCTTGAAATCCTCCGAGCGAATCCCAGTGCACGTGAACAGTAGCAACCGCGAGCAGTAGTGTCTGTCGAGTGAGTCGTCACATCGCACTTCTGTGTAAACGCGATAAAGAAATGAAACCTAAACACATCGGCATCATATGAAACATCATTGTTTCGTTTGAATATTGAAGACTGATTTTTTCTTTTTATGTAGTTCCCTATCCCGATAAACTGGACTGACGAACGAGCGCATATATAGTGCTCGATTGCACTCGCCGGGCTCGGCGCTCTCTGCGGCAGGCCCGCAGCAGTAACACGTAGTCCTTTCAGTTGGCGATTGAGAAAGGAATTTCACTCACGTGTTACTAGCTACGGTTGACGTAACGCAAAAAAAGCGAAACAATATCACCAGTGGCATAAACAGCGCTACTGATTGATATGTGGGGTTTAACGTCCCAAAACCACTCTATGATTATGAGAGACGCCGTAGTGGAGGGCTCCGGAAATTTAGACCACCTGGGGTTCTTTAACGTGCACCCAAATCTGAGCACACGGGCCTACAACATTTCCGCCTCCATCGGAAATGCAGCCGCCGCAGCCGGGATTCGAACCCGCGCCCTGCGGGTCAGCAGCCGAGTGCCTTAGCCACTAGACCACCGCGGCGGGGGTAAACAGCGCTACTAAGTTCACTGATATGTGTGGTTTGGACGTCCCAAAACCACCGTATGATTATGAGAGAAGACGTATCGGAAGGTTCCGGAAATTTCGACCACCTGAAGTTCTTTAACGTGCACCCATACGTGAGCACGCGGGCGTACAGAATTTTCGCCTCCATCGGAAATGCAGCCGACAGAGCCACGATACGATCCCGTGACTTGCGGGTCAGCAGCTGAGTACCATAGCCACTAGACAACCACGGCGGGGAGGGACACTTTCTAAGGCGGTCTTCAAAGGTGCAGTCGAGATACTGCCCTTCAACTATTCAAATAGAAATCTCCACCTGTGCACGTACATATCATGAAATTTCTTCGACAGGAAACTGCATCGAAATAAACAACACTAGGGCGTTTATAGAGTGGCGATTCAATGTTCAAGTGTGACTAGAAAGTAATGTTCAGGATACACATATGCACCTTAGCGAAGTCTCCTGTTGGCAGTAGCCCAACATATTTCTATTTATTTTTCTGTTTTTTTTGCCTTCTTTTTCTCTTTTTCTTTAAACCTATTTCTCTCTCTCTCTGTAGTCGCTCTTTCGCGTTCTTTCTTTGTATCTCTTTCTTCCTATTTTTCTATCAATTTTTTCACTCTCTCTGTGTCCCATTTTATACTAGTTCTCCCCTCTATTTTCTCTTGCCAACCCTCATTAAGCTTTCCCAATACTTTGCTATACTGAGTTCTGCTATGCTCTGCTTGCAAGCACGCATGTTGCAGGAAAACACATAGCTAATAATTTCTCAGCTTCCCACTAAATTCGTATTGTCACTCAGCTAAGACATATATACGAGCAAATGGAAAGGCTAACATAATCGTATTTGCAGTGGTAAGGTGCTTGTACATCCTTACCGCGGTTGCAGTGTGTATATGTAAAATGCCTTGCATATAGTCGCTCAAGAGATGATTGCAAATTTTTTTTCGTGCTGTGTGTTCATCGCTTCCCCACGATAAGAGCAGAGTGAACATGCAAATTCACTTTCTGTCTTTATTGATTTTCTTTGAAGGGTCATGTCTGTGACGAATAAATACTATGAAAGAAAGAACACTGGATAGTCGAGCGGTTACTACGCTCATTTCCGAATCGTCGATAGGTGGTTTCCAATCTCGCTTTGCCGAAAATGTTTTTCCGCAAGAATTTCTTTCTTTCCTTTTCCCTATATTCATTTATTCTGCTCAATCTTTACACGTTCTTTCGCCCACTGGAGTTATTGAATCCCACACCGGACAATTCAGTGCACGTATTCCAAGAGCGAAGCAGAAGGCGAAGAGGATGAAGGCACCGTGCGTGCTGGTTCATAATGATGGTAATTTTTTTGTGTATAAAAATGGGTAACCTCCAGCACAACTACGCTGCTGTTCAAAACCAGCTGTTCCTTCTGCACGCGGTCCGTCTTTGCGTCGTGCACTTTACTACGGCTCCAGCGGGCGTCTTGAAGTTAAAATCAGGATGCAGCACAGTGGCGTGCTGGACGTGATCGTCCATCTATCCCGTTTTTCATTACGTGCTGCGTGCGTGCACGTGCCCACTGATTGGCGTACGTGGATTGTTTAGAAAAGGAACGCTGTTCCACCTGCCGTTCCGTCGGAGACGTAACACGTTACCATGACAGTTCCACGGATTCTGAATGGAACGGTGGCATTCCTCCCAAAACGAACTAGTTCCCGGAACGTCCTTCCACGGAATGCTGTCGCGTAGAACATATGGTAGCTATAGGAATTGGGCGCTTCGACGTAAGCTTTCAAAGGTTCATGATGATTTTCATATTTCCCAGATGCGCTTTTTTTCGGCACTCGCATTCTCAGATGACGATCAGAGACAAGGGGGTCGAAACGTAAACAGTGTTTTAAAAATTACGCATGTTGCCCGCGTTACACCGGGCGCAACATATCTTGCACGTGCGCGTAGTATGAGTGCGTCGAAAATTCTCGCTTTGGTACGAGAAAAAAAAGCAGATCATACGTACAGCGGAAATCGATGATATGCGACGGAAGAATGAGGAAGATTGATATGTCACATTGAAATCGGCACGACGTTACGAGGCGGACGTCAATTATGCCGAACATGATTTACTTGTCATGATGATTATGTTTGAACGTGTCATTCATCTTCGTAGTCTATTCACGTCACGGGATACAAAATTTGGTATATCTGAAGCTAGCGAAATGGCCACGAGTGTGCTATGAGCGTGGCATGTAGACACGTTTTACATGGCAAGCATGCCATGATTATCATGTTTGCACCAGTCATATACCTTCGTCATTCATTCACGTCACGTGATAACAAATTTGGTATATGTGAAGCTAGCAAAACGGCTGCGAGCGCGCTATGAACCAAATTTGGTGTATGTCAAGCTAGCAAAACGACCACGAGCGTATCATGAGCGTGGCATACAGTGAAGTTCTTACATGACATGCATGTCATGGTTCCCACGTTAGGGTTTGTCACTTGTGTTCGACAGGCAGTCATGTCATACCAAACCAGTTTTGCTACTTGTCATGTGAACGAAACTACTGCAACGGCAGCAAGGCCATGAAACAAAAATTATGACATTCATGAAATATATGTCATGATTTTGATGTTATGACTAGTCACTTATGCTCGTTACACAGTCATGCTATGGCATGCCAATTTTGGTATCAATACCAGTATTGAAACGGCCAGAAAAGCAATAAGTTGTAGGTGGCTAGATAGATAGATAGATAGATAGATAGATAGATAGACAGATAGATAGACAGATATATAGATAGATAGATCAATATATAGATTGATAGATAGGGTCAGAGCCTCACAAGTTTGCTAAAAAATGCTTCGTACTCAATACCGATCGCGCGTTTTGACTGTATACAGGCGCCGTGAGGTCGAAAGGCGCCGTGAGGTTTAGTCGCGCACTTTCGGGTCGGGGTTCTGTGGGGTGCTCTGTTAGTGGTGTCGTGGGCTTCCACAGGTGTTAGTACAGGCGTGCACTCTGCAAACGAACGAGCTGGCTTGAGTAGGGTCATCGAATCACCTAGAGCAGAGAAAGTAGTGGAGCACGTTTTCGCAGCAAATTCTACGCTGCATGGGGTAGCGGCTGGCGTCGAATCTATAATCTAGAGAGGTGGCAAAGCCGGCACGCCGGTTGCAAGAGCCGCGTTCTGCGGGGCGGCGGGCCTCTCGAATGACGGGTTCATTTGCATTGCAGAGCGGTCTCCATCACCTTTGTGGTCAGTTGTTGCTAGCAGGGGAGGGGTGCGGACTGGCTGGGATACGGAACGCGCCCGGGAAGGTGATTAACCAGGTTCCTTGGTGTCGCTGCTGGAAAAAGATAGTTTATGCTACCGTAAAAATGAAGCATGGGGTCCCGCAGATCGTCACAAGGTCGAGGGGTCCACGAGAAGTTGGTGATGCGGCGTTTGAGGTCAGGTGGCAGTACGTATTGAAGGACCTCAAACATAAATTCCTAGAGCCAGATGCTGTTGAGGTTCAGGGCCACCTCGAATTCCATGAACCATCTTTCGATGCAAGCAGCACAGAACGCTGGCAGTGGCGGGTCGAATTGCAGTCTCCAACTGTCGGCTGTCTGGTACATGGCCACGAAACTCGGTAGCAGCAGTGCAGCGCTGGTTACTGGTTCTTGCGTCCGAGGTCACCATTTGTAGGGCAACAAGACGAGACGGTGGCGAATGAGGCCATGCCCTGGTCGCAGCTCTTTATTTGGACGTGGGCGAAGAGAGAAAAAAATGGCCTCGTATCTGAGTGAGAAAATTGGTAAATTGTATGCTGGAGGCGCCTGCGTTTGAGAGTCTAAATCCGTGCAGCGAAAGCGAACGAGCGCATTGAGGCATGTTAGACACGAACGCCATCTGGCAGTTATCATCGAAAACAAAGGAAGGCGTGCGTGCCTGTCTCGGGGACGATAAGGTGTAGAACGCAAAGCGACGGGCTGATGCTACCACCGTGTCGTCTTAGCAAAGCGTTGGAAACACTTGGCTTTTTGAGCATCGCGTTGCATTGTCAGCACAGAGTGATAAACGCTACGGGTTTAAAATTACTTAGGCATGCCTTCTCTAGTATAAAGACACACATATATTTGCTGACGTGTTGTTATGGTGCCTCAGATGTGCGCAATAGCTGCTCTTTAATTGACAGTGCACAAATATGAACGCTGAAACCTGAGCAATATTGGTGGGTGCTGCGGTTGGGGTTGGCCGTTAGGGGTGTCGCTTGGTGCCCTTAGGGGTATCGTTACGGTAGACAAGCAGATAAATGTACAGACAGACAGAAAGAAAGACAGACAGACAGACCAAAATTTTGGCGTCAAAGGTTCCCAGAAAGACTATCGTCTTTAAAAACAACAACAAAAACTAGAGTACAACATGACGACAACTGCTTTGTCTGAAACACACCGTGGTCTGAGTGGCACCCGCTCGCCATTCGCCCGGCTGTGAATCACGTGACTGCTGACAAATATTTGCAAACAAATATTTGTCAGCAGTCACATAGTTCTGCAGCAGTCACAAAAGTCTGCAGACATATATTTGTTCTGGGTAGTATTAGCACTATGCTGCTCAAATAATATCGTCGCAATGAAGGCGCTACCAGTGTGATGAGAATGTACTTTGCTTGTTGGCTTTGTTGCCAAAAGGTCCGCTTCAACTGCTGCTTCGATTATTACGCCATTTAATAATTCCGCGCTACACGATAGCATTACAATATTAGCAGTGTTTTTAGACATAAGAAAGGCATTTGATGATGCTATCAGCCATTCCAAATTACTGTAAAAAAATGCATTCCTATAGAATCACGGCTCATCACTTGATTTCTCTTCCAGTTATTCATCGACACGCAAACAAAACGCAGTCATTAGTAACATCTTACCGTTTTAAATAAATTCGGGGTGCGACAGCTTTCAGTTTCGAGCCCTATATTGTTTTGTCTTGATATCAAGGAGTCGCCATGATCCCTACAGAGGTCAAGCGCATTGCAGTACGCGGATGGTACTGTTTTAGTTTTTACACGAGGTCCCTTGCCAGCGCTATAAATAACGCGATGACCGATTGGTCAAACATTTCGGAATGGTTCGCCAGAGATCAGCTGACTGCTAATGTACTGAATGAAAATGCATAGTCGTTCAGTCTCGCAAAAAACACATTAATGCTGAATTTTTTTAACCTAACAATAAACGGCGCTCGTATTCAACACGCCCCCCTTTTTTCTATAGAGGCGTCATTTTTCATGAAAATTTACACTGGCATAAGTTATTTACTTCATGCAGTATAATTTTCTTTGTTTAACTGTCGCATAAGTTGATAATATATGTGGTTTCACTTCCAAAATCACGATAAGATTATGAGACGCCATAGTGGAGGGTTCCGAGAATATGGACCATCTGGAGCTCTTTTACGCACTCTGACACAGCACAGTGTACACGGGCATCTAACATTGCGCCTCCATCGAAATGCGACCACCGCTGCGGGGATCGAACCAACGACCTTAGAATTAGCCAGGCCCCTTAACAACTATTACACCTAGGCGAACGTTGTGACGTACAAGAGTTATATTAAAAAAAATTGGTTCCAAATCTGCATGTTACAACCACAAATGTAGTCGAAAGACGATAGTCTTGTATCTGGACAGAGTGAACAAAACGTTTAATTGATGTTCTGCGCAAGAAAATCGGTGAATGGCATTCTGGAGGCGCTGTGTTAGAGTGCCTCGAGCGTGCAGTGGAGACGAACGAAATTACAAAACAGTCGTTTTAACGGCACCTAAGAATATTTATTTCTGAATGTCCTTTCGTTGCAGTTCTCCTCAGTATAATACTTATACTCATCATCATGTCAGCTGCTGGTTCGATGGGGTCTAAATTATTTTTAAAGAAAAGCATGAGAAAACGAGATTACGCCTGCTATACAGGATTATCCGCGCTTCTCAGGCAGACAAGTTTGCTCCGAGCTTGCTCTGCGGCAGCCATGTCATAACGACAGTGCGGAGCGCGTGATAGCAGCGTGGCTAAAATGGCTCCCAGAACGCGCGTGGCGTCAGAAAACGCATGTCGGGCATTTACGCTAGTTATCAAAGAAACAACCGCGTGCGAACACGTTAGCGCCACCACCCAGTCAACATTTAGCAGTGAAGCGACGTCAGTGTCATTGTCGCACTATCTTATTGCCAACTCAACACGCGCCTTCCACAGGTGTGTTCGTGGGTGTTCGTTCTCTTTCGGTCAGCTTCTTTCGGTCGGCGTCGGAAAAGTCTTAAGTTCCGCCAATCCCCGAAGGGGGCCAAAAATTGACAGCTAAAGAAGAACAATGGTAGCTCCGTTCAAATCTGCCCCCAGGGACGCCAAAAAAAATTGCTAGAGGCACCGTAGTAGCTCATAATTTAAAGCGAAGACAGCCGCCAATTTTTCAAGAAAAAGTTTTTTTCTACACCATTCAAGAGTAACATTTGCATTCCCCGTTGTGCGTAATACTTCTGATTGATTGATTGATAGGTGGGGTTTAACGTTTCAAAATTAGGAGAGACGCCTGTCGTGGAGGCCTCCGGAATTTTCAGCCACCTGGGGTTCATTAGCGTGCACCCAAATCTGAGCACACGGGCCTAAAACATTTCCGCCTCCATTAGAAATGCAGCCGCCGCAGCCATGATTTGATCCCGCGACCTGCGGGTCAGTAGCCGAGTACCTTAGCCACTAGACCACCACGGCAGGGCTGCGTAACACTTCTAAGCACTAAATTTGTTTAGCCATTGTGGTGCCATGTGACTTCTATTATGGATTTTCTTATCGGTGACAAAGCGGAAAACATGAGCTACCGCTTTTCCGCACGGCCAGCTGGCGCACATATGCGCATTTAGTTTTCATCCAGTGGTTGGCATCACGTGGTCCTCACCATTTCGTTTTCTTTCTAGAATTTACTATTTAAGTCACTGCATTTGCTGTAAATATAGTCGCCGTACTGCTGTATGGGGCTGCAGGAACTGTCATACCGGCGAAGGGATCGATTTCTGCAAGTTCTATGGCGATGACAGGTAGATTCTTTTCGCCAATGCGCGCATGTTCATTATTTTTTGTCGGTGATTTAACTCTGAGGCTCACTTACCGCTGCCACTGTTGTCTATTTGTGAACAACGTACACTTGCACTGATCCTAAGCGTCTCACCCCCATATCCACAAACAATCCTCGACTCGACTTTTAACCCTTCACTTGACAGAGTTGAGCACAGCGCTGCTGCACGACTGAAATTGACGCTGCGCTGCTCGATAATCGCCGCACATTATCACTGATATGCAGTGACTTGCCGTGGCTAGAGAGGGCGCTTCCATCGGCTTTCTCGCGTGAAGGTGAAGCATTGAGTGAAGGGTCGTACTAGAATACGGGGTTCAGAATGCTTGCGCTGCTCCCGACCTTCGCTCGACCGTGATTTCCTTGCAAAAAACTCCACGTCCCTGTGTCCTCAGCTTGACCCTACTATGTCGTAATGAAATAAAAAGTGGAGGTGTTAAGCCGTGCTCGGCGAAAGCAAGAGCTTAAATTCGAAGCTTTCACTGAAGCACCATATTGATTTTTACGGCTGTTTTGTAATTGTACTTTCTACAAGGAGGCACGCTTTTATGTTCGTTCTGCCTTTTGTGCCGTTTGAGAACTCTGGATGATTATAACACGATTTATTTTTTTATTGAAACATCATTGTTGGTTTGCTGTCAATAAATATTGTTCTCCGTACTTACTCGTGAATTGCTTTTACTGAGGCCAGCAGCCAATATATGCCTTTCGGTTTCGTGAAACCTTTGCACGCTCAGGTGTTGCGTTCCGAAGGATGCCTTGGTGTGCTGTTGAGCTTATCAGCGCGCTCAAAACAAGTGGGCGAAAGATAATTACCAAGAAACCAGTAGCCCTACACAAGTTCCGGTTTCTTCACCCACTTCTGTTTAAAAAGGATAACCTTAGAATAAAGAACTAACCGATTCACCTACGTATGTGCATACGCCTGGTACGGATAAAAAAGGCGGTCACTTGCTTCCTTAAGCATACAAAAAAAACAGAAACATCAGGTTTTATTTTCCGCCTCCTGTTTATGCAGCGCCATCTCTTGGGTGCCCTCAGTAGTTCCATGTGCTACCACTGCCTATCTTGCGTACTGTTACAAAGGCTACAGCTTCCATTCGCTAAAGTGATTCTTTATTCTATGGTTCCACCTGCAGCAATGAAATTTTCACTCTCGAAGGTAGCAAGGGTGCAAACGCAGCACTGTCGTGCGGCTTTTTTCGCTTCTATCAAATATTGCAGATACATATAAGGACAGGTGGTCACCAGGGGCGCTCGCATCGTGGCGGCAACGCGGCTGTGATTGGATACGTCGTGAGTTCGGAGAAATTGAATGCAAGACATCGTAGCCACGTGATGGTATTACTTTTACTTCTGCGTGTGTGTGTGCATAGTCTGCTCGATAAAGCTGATAGATTAATCGTTCCGCTCGACGTGAGTTCTGCTCCTCGGCAAGAGCAAACATAGTGGGTGTACCCGATCTTCGCCGCGGGCGTCTGTAAATCAAACTGATCAACGCGTGAACTTGGATACAAACTTATTGAATCACAGAAAGCCCCAGTTCAACTCGTTACTCTCGTGGTACCAGTGTGACTGCCAACCGTTTGATGCGATTACGACAGTTTCTTTGCATATAAAATGATTTGGTGAGCAAGGCTTGAGTCATAGAGGAGCTTTTTATAGGCTAGCTTCTTGCAGCTTCTTTATTTGTTGTCTACCCATGTGCTTGGTCGGCTTGGAAGTGTAGACCGCTTCAGCCCTGTCTTAACTTTGATTGTGCCGATTGACTAAGGGTTAACGACCATTACACAGAGCTGTTTTGTGTTCATTGATACCGTTTAAATAAAAGGCAGTTACCTCGTGTGCAGTTAGCAAGGCCATGATCAGTATGGAGCTATTAAGCGTAATCCTGATTGGTATGGTAATAATTTTCATCATATTTGTACGTGATAATGCGCATTCATAGTTCTGCCTAGCATGCTCATGATTAACGTTGCGTTAATTAGCCTGATTTGGTTAGCTGATCAACTAGTATAGTCACCCTGGTCCTATCTTTACATGGCTTCATTAGCATGGTCTTCTGAAGATGTGGCGTGATTACATCGACACAAGCGCGTAGCCAGACATTTTTTTCGGGGGGGGGACCTCTTTGATTTCAGGAGCACCCGCCCTTGAAATACTTATTTTTCGCTCTCTATGTCATGGTGAAAAAATTCGGGGGACGGGGGGCAACAGCCTGGTATGCCATCTCCTGGCTACGCCCCTGCCTTGGCCTAGCCATGACTTGGTGTAATTATCTTGATCATGGCATACCCTGGACTAACTCCAGCGAAATAGCTAATTAGCTGGCCGCATGGTCCCGGTTGCTATCGGATGATTACAACAAAATAAGGCACGCACTGGCCGCGCAGCGTGCTAGAATATACAAGCTGACCATGATGATTAACACTTGGCCTCAGGTGTAGCTGAGGTCGCGATGTTGTAAGATGCTCGGCCGGTACTAATCTCAGAGGCCACTTGCTGATTATTCTGAAACAGACTTAGTGCAGGCATTACAAGTTTAAAATAAACTTGAGCACCCCGTGCCTCTAAATAATATCCTCAGAAAAAATTTCTCACACTTTTATTACATCGGTGCACTTCTGCACTGAGTGGAACGACAAACAAAATGAAGAAGACGTCTCTGGTTTGAGAACACCGCCCAACTTAGTCGACCATCCTTGAAGCGATGACTGGTTCCTTCGTAACCAATGAAACGCAGTGCGCTGGGGTGTACATTTGAATTTTCGTATTGCTGGCTCAATCAAAAGGGGGTGTCGCTAGAGCTCGGAAAGATGCCGAGTTTCGCGAAAATCGGGCGAAGTGTGGCCGATCCTGCATAGTACCATAGGTTTGCACGAGAGTTGAATTGCCTCAGACTTCCCACGTATGAAGCCCGCAGTGGGGGAGCGGTGGTTGAGCTGCTCGGCTGCTGACTCGATGGTCGCTGGTTCCATCCTAGCCGCGGCGGTCACATTACGATGGAGGCGGAACGCCAGACGCCTTTAAATTGTGCACGCTCAGCGCACAGTAATCAACACCATATCGTTGAAATTCCCGGAGCCTTCCACTACGATGTCTCTCAAAATCATATCGTGGTGTTGGTACCTAAAGCCCCACATGATATTATTTCACCGGTGTTCATATGCATGGTGTAACCAGGGTCAACAGCACTTGACAACAACTTAGGAATATTGTTTATAACCCCTGAAGGTGCAAATTGTGGTGATATATGTAAGAGTGTGTCAAATTTACACGCCATAATTCGAAGACTCTCAATATTCGCTTCCAAAAAATCAAGTAATTTTTTGCGTGACTTTCCGTCATTCAGTGTGATTAGCTCGTAATTAAGTTATTCACTGTTCTGCAATCAGTCATGTTTACCTTTTATGCATAAAGATCATAAGTTTAAAATACGTGTATAATTAGTTTTCGATTCTACTGATTTTGAGATGAGAAAAGTACTGCTTCTGGTGTTGGTTTTGAAATGCAGCTCGTGGCACGCGCGTCGAACATTGCAGTGCACTCACTGAAGGGATTCATAAAAGTCATACGGGGCACCCCGATGTTAAGACAAGACATGTTGAAGGTGAACAAGCTTTAGTTTATCCAAACAGAAATGTGTTTCGCTCTAATTCACAAGTTCACACAAGTAGCACAAACAGGCTGCGCCCACAAACAATGCCGCTTAAGGGGTTATCCACGTGTTAAGCGTGACTACTTTAGAGGAGACCTTGATAATCAGCGCCAGGAGGCGCCAGAGCCCGCGGTTGAGGACTGGCGCGCCTAGGGAGACTCATGTAACGGCGAATTCCACTGTGAGATCCAGAGTGACCGCTGAGATCCAGTAGCGAGAATTCAAATTGCACGAAGCGAAATCTTCCAGTAGAACACGTGAATGCTCCACGTGAGGTCCCTCCGGAAGTTGCTTATGCATATGCCACGCACACTGGCTCCTGAAATTCTTCGACGTAGGCAATCATCTTCGGGCGCGCGCTGAGTAGGTCAGAGAACACTTCTTTAAACATTGTTATCGCGTACCTTTTGTCGCCATCGCTGCTGGTACTATTGTCCCACCTTGTGCTCTCGCTAGCGCTCAGAGCAAGAAGCAAACCAGCAGCTCGTTCAGCAGAGTGAGAGTACACTATGACAGTCAATCGACATTTTATGAATGTAAACAAGCACACAGGGTGGTCAGACATCACCTGAAAAACGTTGAAGACAAATGAGTCACCCGACTGCACTGGAAATTACGGCACCGGCAACACGGTGCAAAGTAGACAGTCTCTCACAGAATGGGCTCCTTTGAACATGCCTGCGAAAAACGTAAAATTGTTGCCAGTCTACCAGCGGAACGCAGATTCTCGGCAGCCGAGCAAAAAAGCTTGTTCCAGCTCGACCAGTGGAATTCGCCATTGTGCCGAACAGCATGGTAGCTGAGCATCTGGCGAGTAAAGCAGACAAGAGGATTTGGTGCTCCAGCTTGCATAATGGCGGAGCTCCATTGAATACGTCAATCAGATGAACAGAAATTCCGCGCCAGGCCTTCCCGTAATGTTGCGTCATCGGAGGTCGGGTTGGCTCCGCAAATGGGCGGGCAAGGGCGGCATTAGTGCATTACCAGCGCCAAGCTTCTAGCATCGTTACTCACAGAAATTTCGCGGCAGGCAGGAAGGCAGGCAGGCAGGCAGGCTGGCAGATGGACGCTTCGCCCCGCTCATTATCATGAACTCCGTGGATATGCTGTGATTTTTTTGTATGCAATATCACTTAACTCAAACAAACGCTGGTGTAATTAGGAAAATACAGCCGCTCCAGGGACACTTTTTTCACAGCCTTATCGCGCTGAGAGATCAGCACGGAGAAGGCATACCATACGCATACCTGGTATACTAGCCAAGTTCGGGCCATCCTGCATAACGCCCAAGCACTACACACTACGTAAAGAAATAGAGGCACATTTGGGTATTTAAAGCAGTTCAACGTTGTTCCTGGACGGTTTCTGCTGCGTGCTCTATTTTTTTTATTTGTCACCCTGGTTTCCAGTCTGGCGTAATACAGATTTCCAATTTCGGAATGTGCGAAGCAATCTTTTATTATTTCGTGTATTGGGTCGCTCAACTTCAGTTATTTTATTTATTTTTGATTTATTTAATACATACTGCGGACCACACTTCGGTCCAAGCAGGAGGGAATGGCGTAATACAAAGAGAAATACAATACATGCAAAACAAAAACAAAAAAAGCAGTGCACAGTTACTCAGTATCGCGAGTACTAGATTCGATTGTCTGGTTCCAGTCTGAAATGGTGCGTGGAAAAAATGAAAATTTGAACGTGTCCGTTCTCGCGAAGTAAGCAGTTAGTGCATTTGGTTGGTGATGTCTTGTCGGTCTTGTGTTTAATGAAGAAAGAAAAGGGGTTGGATCAAGGGAAAGTTTGCGATTATATAAAAGAGACATAAAATCAAGGCGGGACTTCTTTCTACGATCCTGAAGGGAAGGAATATTATTAGCTAGCATTAGGTCTGTGGGGGAGTCCGTTCGCAAAAACCTAGAATAAACAAACCGAATGGCCTTCCGCTGAACCCTTTCAAGTTTTTTAACGTTTTGTTTAGTATGGGGGTCCCACACGATACTCGCATACTCCAGCTTCGGCCTAATGAAAGTGAAATAACTAAGAAGCTTTACGTTTGGAGGGGAATTCCCGAGCTTATATCTTAGTAAGCATAATTTCCGAAAGGCAGACGAGCAAATATTATCTATGTGCATGTTCCATGATAAGTTGTTTGTTAGCGTAACGCCGAGGTACTTATAACTGTCAACCTGTGTGAGAGAAGACGATCCTAATTTATACACGTGTTCACTAGGGTTTTTCTTTCTCGTTACACAGAGATATACACTTTTTTCCAAATTCAATTCCATTCCCCATTCTACACACCACTCCCGCACGTTTTCAATATTTTTCTCGAGTTCGTTCTGATCATTAGTACATGTGACTTCCCGAAACAAAACACAGTCGTCAGCGAACAATCGAATTTGAACAGTAGGGTCAACAACAGTTACTAAATCGCTAATATACAATAAAAAAAGCAATGGTCCCAAAACACTACCTTGTGGAACCCCAGAGGTGACAGGAAGACACCGAGATTCTTCTTCGTTAATTTTTACAAGCTGTTGGCGGTTGGATAGGTAGGCTGCAATCCAGGAAACAAAAATATCCGGAATGTGAATGTTTTTAAGTTTTGCTATTAGTTTGTCGTGTGGTACCTTGTCAAAAGCTTTTTTGAAATCTAAAAATATAGCATCAATTTGGTCGTTATTGTCAAGACACGCTGCGAACGAATGAATTATTGTCACCAATTGGGTTGCCGTGGAATAACCTTTTCTAAAACCATGTTGAAAATTTGTTAGTACGGCATTTTCATCTAGAAATTCAAAAATCTGTTTGAACATAATATGTTCAATGATCTTGCAGCATTGAGACATTAAAGATATCGGACGGTAATTTTGAAAGCTGGACCGGTCACCTTTTTTAAAAACGGGAACAATCAGAGCCATCCTCCAGTCACTCGGCAGCTTCCCAGTGGACAAAGAAGTACGAAATATTACTACAAGAAACTTAGCAAGTATTTCGGCATATCTGCGTAAAAAGGCGTTTGGAATCTGGTCTGCACCACATGAAGACTTGGTTTTCAAATTTAACAGCATAGATAGTACACCAGAGTAAGGTACAAAGTCGGCGTCATAAATGCCAGGATCTGATATTAACAGTGGATACGTTTGCGCAGGAGAAAACACACTGTGAAAATAATGATTAAAATATTTAGCAATAATTGCAGGGTCAGAAACGAGGTCCGCATCGATTTTCATTTCCCTTACAGGCTGCCTTTTGTCAGTAATGTAGTGCCAAAACTTATCAGGATCATTTTTTATGAAGTTTGGTAGGAGGGTTTGAAAGTAGTGGTCCTTTGAGCAGCGCACTGCGTTTTGCAAAGAATTTTTAATCTCAGTGATAACGTCAGACTGTGCCTTCTTCTTTTTTAATCTTTTAAGTTTGCGTTTCAAGTGAACAATTTTGCGTGTTATCCAGGGTGTACACTTGTGAATTTTTTTGCGCTTGCTCGGTATAAAGTTATCAAGGCAGTAATGGCACATGTCTTTGAACCGGCTCCATAGGTTGCAAACGTCATCACCATCAAAATTAGCAAGACATATTTCTAGGTGGTCAAGTACAGATTTGTCATTAGCTCGTGAGTAATCTTTGAAGCACCGTGTCGTCGACCTATCTTGGGAGCTTAACTTGAAAAGGGGTAAAGTAACGCATACTAAGTGGTGGTCAGATATCACGGGTTCTATTGTAACAGAGTATCGGTCAAAATTACGGGGAATAAATACAAGATCCAGAAGGGAACTACAAGGGCCCTGTACACGAGTTGGTTCGTTTACAACTTGTATTAGGTTATGTGTAAGCATGATATCAAACACTATGTTTGTGTGTTTCAAAAATTCTGAACCAGCCATCAATCGTTTCCAGTTAATCCCTGGAAGGTTAAAGTCCCCAATCAGAAAAACTTTGCTGTTCACATATTTCGACATGTGCTCTCGAAGTCTAGTTAGATATTCTGAAGGGGAAGTTATTATATGCGAAGCATTTGTTAGCGGACTGCAGACATATTGAGCGTTTCTATCTACGCATCTATATAGCCGCCTATGCCTGGGTGCTCTCGTGATCGGCTCGTTAACTGGTGGTAAACCAAAATTAATACGGAAGGCCCACCTGGTGGCTAAGTTGAGTACTTTAGCCATGGTGGTGGCAAAGGCACTCGAATGCTGACCAGCAGGTCGCGGGATCAAATCCCGGCTGCATTTTCGATGGGAGCGGAAACGTTCTCGGCCTTTGTGGTCTGCTTTCGGTGCACGGGAAAAAACCCCAAGTGGTCGAAATTTCCAGAACTCTTCACTACGGCTTCTCTCATAGTTATATGGTATTATTGGGAAGTTCAACCCTGCATATCAATCTATTTAGTATGCTAGGGTAAAATGGTTCCATGAGAATATCTGGTTGGTCATGACAGGAGTTATAAACGAACCCTGTCGCTTACGACGTCAAACCCTTTTCTCCAGAAACGTGTGTCACATACCTGTATGCCACCGGCCGTGAAGTGTGGGTATGCGCCACAGGTATTTCACAGTTTGTATCTACCCGAACCAGTAAGATGAAACATTCGTAATTTAAAGGTGAAAGCACTGAAAAAACTGACATTGGCAGCGCGAAACTGCGACTGAAAAAACTAAATATCAAGGTTTTAGCAAGAATGAAGTTCATTTAAAGAGGCAGTCAAATAACAATTTACGTCAGAGTGAAATCTCAATGTATGACAACGTCTAAAACGACAGTACTATCACCAGCAGTGTCCTATTTATAGAGAAATTAAGGCAAATACACAAGCACATATGCGCTACGCGTAGAACATTCGCAAAATAATCCCGACGACGTGGTAGGTATCGCCTAGAATTCGTCGCTAGTAATCAAACTATCTGCTTTAAATGATTGATTGATGGTTTGATGGATTGAAATGATTGGTTTAATGTCCCAAAACCACTATATGATTATGAGAGACGCCGTAGTGGAGGGCTCCGGAAATATCGACCGCCTGGGGTTCTTTAACGTGCACCCAAATCTGAGTACACTAGCCTACATCATTTCCGCCTCCATCGGAAATGCAGCCGCCGCTGCCGGGATTTGATCCCGTGACCTGCAGGTCAGCAGCCGAGTACCTTAGCCACTAGCCCACCGTGGCGAGGCTAGCTGCACTAAATATAGAACCTTCCATGCATCAAGAGACAGAATAAAATGCTGCTTGTTCATTTCTTTTTGATTCATAAAAAAAAACAAGAACCGCCTGACGTTACTGTGGGGAATGACACAAGTGGTTCAAAGGTTCAATGTTTGCCTGGTTAAACTGGACAGATTGTGCCATCTAGTGGGGCCCAGTTCAACAAAGCACGTCTGTCATTTCGGAGACCATGGCAGAAAATTGTTCAATGACCGTTATTGCTACTGTGGCTACTGGTATTTCAATTCTGCTGTTACTAGTGTAGGTGCTCACGCAGTAAAATCGGACAGTGTTGAGCACGGCAACACTGACGTCAGACGTTGCGTTTGAGGCGGGTAATTTGAATTGCGCTGACCCAATGCAGACCACTAAAATTTGATATTATTTTAAAATAAGCACTGCTTTGGCACAGAAGTAATACTGCGATGTTTCTGGACCGCTATTTTAATGACAAACGTTGACTTATTAGTTGCATTTAGTGCCCTTTTAGGCATTCTGATTGGCAGTCAAGTATTCAACCTCAGGGCCACACCAAGCCTCGCAATGGCTTTGGTAAAAGACTCTAAGTAGCCATAATGTTCAAGAAATGTGAATGGTGGTTGTAGTGCTGGCTATGTAATCTTGTAAACATGACATATGTACTCATATGACTGAGGTGTCCCGTTGAGTTAACGTTCATTGTAGGTAAGCGCCATCCACTTCAGTAAGTACCTAGCACTGTCCAGTGCTACCATGCTCGTAACCACAAGCGTAACATATCAGCCTACCACTTCTGGCGTTGGCAATACCCATGTTGCTGTTGGCACCGTTACGCAACTGTAACGTGCTGTTTATATAAAACTTATGTGACTGTTCAAAGTATGCCTGTGCGTACAACCATAGCCTCTTGTATACTTTCTGTGCCTGCCACGTGAGCCGAGCGCGACCGTCGGCGGTCGGCTCCCATTTTTTCTCTTTTCCTGGTATTACGCAGCCAGATGCCGTGGGGTGGTGCCACCCACGTAGAGTCGACGCAGTAGCTATAGTGGCTAGAAAGGTTGCCACTGTACAGTAGCCGCTGGTAGGCGCGTCTCACCGTACCGAACGGGCTGGCATGCGGCTGTCGCTACGATAATCTGACCTCTCGCGCTTTGCGCTCACGCACGTTGCTGTTACAGTTGGTCGTTTTAAATGTTCTCTGTCTCCTCAACTACCCCCAAAGTGACCCGCTGCACCACCAGGACCTGGCCCAGTTATCTGTTTGAAGTTTATCAGGCTTGTGAACTTGTGAACGATGCATCTAAGCCACTGACAAAGTAGACATTTACAAGTCATTCTCGCTAAAGCCTCTCAGCAGAAATTATGTTAAGCTTTAAAAGGTGCTGCTTTCATATATTGTTGCCAATTTTGTGTCTGAAAATAAAATATTTACGTGCCCGTCAGGTAACACTGAATTAGTTTCTTGACCCTGTGTTTTTTAACTACCAACTGGTAAATAATTCCCACTAGATTTCTTGCTATCTCTTCCATTTCTTTTCATAAATATGTGCTGTGCTTCTGCTAGAAAAACTTGTACATTACGAATTATATTCAATAGACTTCGCGTGGAATGTAATAAAAAGGGAACTAAGCTGTTTTCTATGATACTTGCGTTTGTGTTCAAAGGTAGCGTTGGCTTCCTACCAGCAATCATAATTTGTACGATCGTGGCAATCGCAAGTAAATGAAAACTGAATACCGTATGGTGGCCACCACAGAGTGGGTTCGTTTTCCAGACGCACAAATAGCGTTCCACAAACACCACTCGTGTGTCGTGTGTCGTGTATCACTGTGAGCCTTTGAAGAATGGCTGTTTCTATAGTTGGACGGCACAAAATGAGCGAATGCAGCATAGTGTCACGACAACGGCTGCGAAAACGCATTTTTGGGCCGTCCGCTTTTCGGAACTCGAACGGTCGTGGCAGCCTCGCCGCTAAACGCGAGTGGCGCCACCTAAAACAAGCGGCGACTCCCCGCAACTTCAGCGACGGCGCGCTCCTATTGCCCTCCCGACGACGTAGCAGGCACAGAAACTATAGAGGAGACTCTGGTACAACATTCGCACATATCTTTGACGCCATTTCCCAACGTTTCGCTCAGTACAAAGTTACACCACCATCACCTTCTCTGCGCATGCTTCGCATAACATTGATTCCCGTAGAATTTTTTATTATCAGAAATTACGTGTGTTTTTCGAGTTTTCCGAAAGCTTGTTCTGCCATAAGTTGTCAGGTTTTAGGACATTTTTATATAAACAACAAACGCCAAGATGAATGCTAACAGGTTTTTCTTAATTGCTCATATCAGTGTTACCTTGGATGCGACAGTTTTTTTTCTTTTGCTTTCGCACACAGTCCGTTCGCGAAGACGATACAGACCTGACTGTCATAGCATTCTGTATATTAAAAATCTCAATAAACAAAAGAGTCCACGCACCTCCACGAAGTGAATTATGACGAGTGGACGACCCACTGGGGAACGTTTTTACCACTCTTACATTGCCAACTCGCGCGTGTAAATGAGCGACAGCGCGTGTGAGCAGTGCATAGAATGACCTTGTGCTGTTGAGGCACCGCTTCCCGTGCCCTCAACTGCTGGGTGGCCGCTTGTTGTCAGCGATGCCGCTTTGCCGCTGCTTCTCGAGCTCTTGACTCCGGCGTAGCTTGCGTAGACGTTGAGCCCCACGTTCCGCACTCTCACCTCCGGAGTAGTAGCTTGTTGTCGACTTTGCCACTTTGCTGGCCCTTTGCGAACTTTCATCCCTGGCGTAGCTTGTCTGCGTCGGCATTGCCTTTGGCAGGTGAGAGCCCGTTCACGTTCGTTTTGAACCATACAAGAAAGCGAATGTGTGGTCTAGAATGCGCTTACTCTTCATCGTTATGAGCATCATCTTGACGGCCTATAGCGGGTACCTTGCGTCGTCGTCCGCGTCATTGTCACTGTGAGTACGAACAACAAACAAGCCTAGAACCTCAGGTGCTTATAGCCTGTGAAAGTTATTAAAAAATCACAAGCTTTATGGGAATCTATCTTATATGCAGAAAGAATTAAGTAGCAGGTTATGCGACTTTTTTAGGGGTGAGATGCTCCTTAGGCTCGAGCCATGTTCATCATCGTCCCTCGATCACAGTGAAGATGACGCTGATGAGGATGAATAACCAGTGCGTTCGAGACCACTCATTCTCTTTTCGCCATCACGGCACAACACATGCAAGGTACCCGCTATACGACATGGTGATGACGATGATGATGATCACGGACAGCGACTAGTTTGGGTGGTATACGACGTCTTAACATATATGCTTTACGATGCATTTCATGACTGCAAACAGCCAGCAACCACCGGGGGAAAGTGAACAGAACCCGTCTGTGCAAACTTCAGGCTACATCATATACTACAAAGCACTAATGATGAAGACAAAGCGAAGTATTATGTAGGGCCAATAAATGTAGTATAAAACACCGCTTTGTCACCGCTTTGTCACTAATTTACACGCATCATAATCATCAGCCTGACTACGCCCACTGCAGGGAAAAAGGCTCTCCACAATCCGCCAATCAACCCAGTGTTGTGTTTTCTGCTGCGACGTTAAACCTCCTAACATCTTAATATATTGGGCCCACGTAACGTTCTGTCCCCCTCTCACAAGTTTGGAGTCTCTTGCGATCCCGTCCTTACCCTTAATGACCAGTGGTTATCGAGCCTACGTGCTACGTGTCAGTCCATATCAATTTCTTGGTCTTGATTTCAACTATGATTTCAACGTAGTCTTACAACTTTCGCGCACAGTGGCAAAAAATAAATTGGTTACAACTGCGCCGAATAGCAGTTTTGCATCAGTTGATTTTCCCAATAAAATGACATTCGAGCCACGTTTAGTTTAGTTTTTATATTAAAACCAGACCATACATTTCAAGGCCTGTTCTGCCTGTTCTTCAGGAGGTTACTTTCTGGCCGGCTCCGAGGCTAGCCTTTTATCTTTGTGCTTGGCTGCCTCACCAATGTTGCTGTTACTGCGCTGTTTCCTGCATTGGTTCCGGAGACCGCATACGTAGACGCTCGGCAAGGTCCCAGCTCAACGAATAATATTTCCAGGTGTCCTTTGGATATGCCGAAATTCTAAGAATAGTTTTTCGGTGCTGCTGCCTTCTGTTTCGAGGACTCGAGTGCCGTCGAAGTTGCTGCGATGGTCCCTCTTCTCGGTGTGTTTTGAGAGAGTGTTTCGGGCTGCATTCAAGCTGCGTACATCTTTGTCATGAAAACTCATAGCTAGCATTACATCCACTGTAGACGCTGTCCTGACGTGGCACCTGTACAGGGTTTCTTTCTTGTCACAGTTATAAGCACCTCTCGAGCCTGTGACGTGAATACTGGTTTGCCCCGCAAAATACCTGGGTTCGATTCCAGCTCTACTCGTGACTTGTATTTTTTACGTCAATGTAGTTGCTCACTCACCGACAATACTCGCACTACAGGCACCTCTGTAGCACAGGCTCCTTAACGCTGACGCTCTAAGATTTCCAAAGTCTGTGCGTGCTGTTCTTTAGTTCATATTTACCGTGAAGTAGGTGTGGGGCACACCCATATTCCAAGGGCCTTGGTAAGCGGGCATGTCACACACGTGACTGAGGGAGATTATCTTGTTATTTCATCATCATCATCATCATCATCATCAGCCTGACTACGTCCACTGCAGGACAAAGGCCTCTCCCATGTTCCGCCAGTTAACCCGGTCCTGTGCTTGCTGCGGCCAATTCATACCCGCAAACTTCTTAATCTCATCTGCCCACCTAACCTTCTGTCTCCCCCTAACCCGCTTCCCTTCTCTGGGAATCCAGTCAGTTACCCTTAATGACCAGCGGTTATCCTGTCTACGCGCTACATGCCCTGCCCATGTACATTTCTTCATCTTGAATTCAGCTATGATATCCTCAACCCCTCTTTGTTCCCTAATTCACTCTGCTCTCTTTTTGTCTCTTAAGCTTACACTTACCATTTTTTCTTTCCATTGCTCGCTGCATCGTCCTCAATTTAAGCTGAACCCTCTTTGTAAGTCTCCAGGTTTCTGCTCTGTAGCTAAGTACCGGCAAGATACAGCTGTTATATACCTTCCTCTTGAGGGATAGTGGCAGTCTACCTGTCATAATTTGACAGTGCTTGCCAAATGTGCTCCATCCCATTCTTATTCTTCTAGTTACTTCAATCTCGTGGTTCGGCTCTGCGGTTATTACCTGCCCTAAGTAGACATAGTCTTTTACAACTTCAAGTACACTATTACCTATCTCGAAGCGCTGCTCCTTGCCGAGGTTGTTGTACATTACTTTCGTTTTCTGCAGATTAATTTTAAGACCCACCTTTCTGCTCTCCTTGTCTAACTCCGTAATCATGAGTTGCAATTCGTCCCCCGAGTTACTCAGCAATGCAATGTCATCGGCGAAGCGCAGGTTACTAAGGTATTCTTCATTGACTCTTATCCCTAACTGTTCCCATTCTAGGCTTCTGAAAACCTCCTGTAAGCACGCGGTAAATAGCATTGGGGAAATTGTGTCCCCTTGCCTTACACTCTTCTTGATTGGTATTCTGTTGCTTTCTTTATGAAGCACTATGGTAGCAGTTGATCCCCTGTAGATTTACTCCAGAATGTTTATATATACTTCATCTACGCCCTGATTCCGCATTATTTGCATGACGGCTGATACTTCTACTGAATCAAACGCCTTCTCGTAATCTATGAAGGCTATGTATAGTGGTTGGTTATACTCTGAGCATTTCTCTATTACCTGATTGATAGTATGAATGTGGTCAATTGTTGAGTAGCCTGTTCGAAATCCTGCTAGTTTCTTTGGTTGATTGAATTCTAATGTTTTCTTTACTCTGTTAGCAATTACCTTTGTAAATAGCTTGTATACTACAGAGAGCAAGCTGATCGGCCTGTGATTCTTCAAGTCCTTGTCATCTCCTCTCTTATGTATTAAGATGATCTTAGCGTTCTTTTAAGACTCTGGTACTCTTCCCGTCAGGAGACACCTCGTAAACAGGGTGGCTAGTTTTTCTAACACAATCTGTCCTCCATCTTTCAGCAGATCTGATGTTACCTGATCCTCATCAGCAGCTTTGCCCCTTTGCATGTTCTCCAAAGCTTTTCTGACTTCTTCTATCATTACTGGCGGGGTGTAATCTGGGTTACTGCTAGTTCTTATAGTATTAAGGTCGTGGTTGTCTCGGCTACTGTACAGATCTCTGTAAACCTCCTTCGCTATTTTAACTATTCTATCCATATTGGTAGTTATTTTGCCTTCTTTGTCCCTTAGTGCATACATCCGACTTTTGCCTATACCAAGTTTCCTCTTCAATGCTTTGACACTTCCTCCGTTTTTCAGAGCGTATTCAATTCTCTCCATGTTATACGTTCTTACATCGCATACCTTACGTCTAATAATCAACTTCGAAAGCTCTGCCAGTTTTATTTTGTATGTTGTACTTGACACTTTCATGATTTGACGCTTCTTAATTAGGTTCTTCGTTTCCTGGGAAAGCTTGCCAGTGTCCTGTCTAACTACCCTGCCTCCAACTTCCACTGCACACTCCGTAATGATACTCGTCAGATTATCATTCATTGTATCAACGCTAAGGTTGGTTTCCTCACTAAGAGCCGAGTACCTGTTCTGCAGCGACACTCAGAATTCCTGTACTTTCCCTCTCAGTGCTAGCTGATTGATTGGCTTCTTGCGTATCAGTTTCTGTCGTTCCTTCTGCAAGTCTAGGCGAATGCGAGACCGTACCATTCTATGGTCACTGCATCGTACCTTGCCAATCACTTCCACATCCTGCACGATTCCAGGGTGTGCACTCATTATAAAGTCTATTTCGTTCTTATTTTCGCCATTAGGGCTCCTCCATTACCACTTGCGGTTTTCTCGTTTTCGGTAGAAGGTATTCAAAATCCGTAAATTATTGCGTTCTGCGAATTCTACTAGTAGCTCTCCTCTGGCGTTTCTAGTACCGATGCCGTAATCTCCTACTGCCTGGTCTCCAGCCTGCTTCTTCCCTACCTTTGCATTATTACGCTTGTTATTTACGTGACAGCCATTTCACGTTATTCATGTGATGGCATGAAAATAGTTTGACATACACTCCTATCTTTGAATGACAAATTTGCTCTGTCTGCAGTTTACGGAGACGACCACAAGAACAAACAGACGTAGCCACATAGATAGATAGATAGATACATAGATAGATAGATAGATAGATAGATAGATAGATAGATAGATAGATAGATAGATAGATAGATAGATAGATAGATAGATAGATAGATAGATAGATAGATAGATAGATAGATAGACAGACAGACAGACAGACAGACAGACAGACAGACAGACAGACAGACAGACAGACAGACAGACAGACAGACAGAGACAGACAGACAGACAGGCAGGCAGGCAGGCAGGCAGGCAGGCAGGCAGGCAGGCAGGCAGGCAGGCAGGCAGGCAGGCAGACAGACAGACAGACAGACAGACAGATAGATAGATAGATAGATAGATAGATAGATAGATAGATAGATAGATAGATAGATAGATAGATAGATAGATAGATAGATAGATAGATAGATAGATAGATAGATAGATAGATAGATAGATAGATAGATAGATAGATAGAATGTCGCAAAAACAAGACAAGCGTGGACTGCGTGCGATGCGGTTGAACAGCAAGAATCTTTTTTTATTTGCTTATTAAATGGCGGGCTCTTCTGTGCCCTTCGTCTTCTTTTTCTCCGTGTCTTCGGCGAGTTTCAATAGCTTCCGGCCCGCATGAAGTTCTGTTCACCCCATTGGAAACAACCTTCGAGTTGGTAGATATGTTGTACAGGTCTCCGAAGGAGTTTTTTGTTGGTTTTCAAAAGGCAGCAGCGTATCTTCCCGTCGACTCCCGAATAAACTTCCATGACTTTAGCCATGTTCCAAAGTGATCTAGGAGTGCCTGAACCAAGCAATACGATGTCTCCTCGGTTCACTCCCGTTTCTTGTTTACTTGCGTAAGCTTGCTCTCTCAATTCTTTCAGGTATTCCTTGTTCCATCTTTTCGATCAATCTTTCATGAAGTTCTGCCGCTTTCTCCAGATTTCTTCAATTTCGACTTTGTGTTGACCTTCGTCATTGCCTGGAAGTTTGTATTTTCCACCTTTTATGTCAGCCGGCACAATAGGTAGTGGTTCATCCGGTTCACTGTATACATAAGTCAACGGCCTTTTGTTAAGTACAGCTTCAACTGCAGTGGTTGTTGTTTTCATCTCTACCCTGTTTAGCAGTCTTTTACGATGACTTTCCTCATTGACGATTTCATGCTTCGTGTTATCCTTTCATAGCCTCCCCAACAAGGCGCTTGTTCGGCGATGAACTTCCACTTTATTTGATCTCTTTGGTTAGCTCTTTTAGAAACTGTCTGTAGTTCCTTCGGCATATGATTGATTTCTCTGTTGCCTTTTTTAATTGACTTTGCGTTGTCACTATATATCGTGCGACATGAGCCTATTCTCGCTGTAAATATTCTGAAGGCATGTAAGAATGTTTGTCTTTTACAGTTGTCGACAACTTCGCGATGACAGCTCTTATTATTACACACACGAATACGGTGGTGTACAGTTTTGTCATGCCTTTTATGGCGTCTTTTATAAGCATCAGGCCTGCGAACTCTAAACCAGTCATTTCAAATGGTTATCGGTGGTTTACTCTGTTAGCAGGAAGGTTTGCTTAATAAGTTTAGCGTAAAATAGTTAACAATTTAAACATTAATAAATAACCTTCTTCACCAGCTGCCTTCCTTGTATTATCCAATATTTCGTTCTAAGCTGCGACAGTGTTGCATTGACTCCACCATGTAACGCGAGCTGATGTACACGTCGTACAAGCAGCTTTGTAGCGGCCGTCCACTTTGGTAGCAAAATTGGATGTTTTTCTTTGTATGTCGGTTCACTTTGAGACAGACGACAGACGACCCTTGTGCATTATAAGGCCTTGCTCATTTTCAAAGGCTTCTCTACCACAAAGAAACATTCTCGTTGTCTTAGTAGTATTGCTCTTGTTGAGTATAATATATCCCCGTATCTTTCGTTGCTCAAACTTTATTATCACCGTCTCTGGGTTCTTTAGTTCCTCAAAACTCAGATCGCCGATTATCCGCTTCTTTTTTATGATCTGTATGTATCTTCGAACCCAAGACGATATTCCGAGCAATCTTGTGTAGGTTCGATACTTCCCTGCGTCGATCACGTCCGCAATTGACGTGTATGTGTTAGTCGCATAACACTGACTACTCTCAGTGTCTTATTTCGTTTCCGTCGGCGCTATGGTCTTGTTTTTCGTATAACAAGTCACTTTTGACCATGCCATCATAGGTCTGACTGTATCAAAGCTTTTGCGCTCACACCTCTGGTCATGAGATCAGCTGGGTTCTCTTCGCTTGCAATGCATTCCCACTCTAATAGCTTCGTTTTTTTTCTTTTATCTTCTTGACGCTATTCTCTACAAAAATGTCTAGTTTTTTTTCTTTCCGTGTAGCCAACTAAGAAGAATGGTCGAGTCCGTCCACTGTCTTGTAGCATCTATCTTCTTTAGAAATCCGCTTCTGGTGTATTCTAAAATACGTGCAGACAGCAACGCATCCGTCAACTCAAGTCGAGGTAACAAGATTTGCTTCATTCGCGCTATTTTTCCTTTTTTAAATTAGTATTTCATCCTCTTTTTTCTTCTCGTAGTGTTTTATCAAATAGGCCGCTGTTCTGTATGCATTTGGACTTGCATCTGAAAACAAGTGAAGTTCCGTGTGAATAGGCTTCCTTCTTTGTCTTACTTTAAACCATTGTGCTACACTGAACTCGTGAATATATTCGAGCTCTTTAATATCTCTCCTCCAAGTTTCCGTTTCCCCATCTGGCAGTCACTCGTCCAAAAGCGTCCCTTTCCTCCACATGTTCTGTATTTCTCGCTTGGCTGTTACCGTAAATGGAGTAAAAAGTCTCAGAGGATCATATACTCTTGCAGTGACCTGTAACATTTGGCGCTTTGTTAGCGCACCGCTGGTATCGATATCTTTTACGTCAAACGATGGTAAGTGCAGCCTATCTCTCTTGAAATTCTATCTGATGACAAGGACCTTTATTTCGGTGGAAGCCCCAAAGCTTGCGTTTTCCTCTTCTTTTATATTTTGTTGTAATCTGGGCTAACTTGAGTTGAACTTTCTGAGAGTCACTGACGCCTCTTGAAAAATCTCCTTTGATTCCCCATGAAGTTTCTCGGCATCCTTGGGTGATTCGGCTTCCGTAATCACGTCGTCGACGTAGATGTTGCTCCTCAGCTGTTTATTTGTTTCCGAAAAATTCTCCCCCAACTTGCTTAGGTGGTGCTGTACTGTTGCTACTAGCAAGAAAGTACTGGGAGCAGTGCCAAACGTCACTCTTGACATTCTCCATGTTGCAAACTTCGCATCGCTTCTACTCGAACTTCTATTCCACCAAAGAAAACGCAGTGCATCTTTGTCTTCCTCATGTATTGAAATCTGTAAGAATGCCTTCTCAGTATCAGCTGTCATTACAATGCGATGGTGTAGGACGTTCATCAGCATGTGCACGACATCACAACTGAGATTTGGTGCAGTTTCAAGGTTGTGATTTAGGGATGACCTTTTTGTGGACAATGATGACGCATCAAATACTATTCTTTGTTGTTTGATCTTCCTTGATGACGGCTTGATGCGGCATGTAGTAGCAGTGTGTCGTTGGTGCCCTTTGTTCCTCAGCCACTTCTGCCACTCCGCTTATCAAGTACTCTCTGATGGCATTGTCATAACATCGCAATACACTTTCGTCTTTCCGTCACCTTTGAGTAAGTTAATTCAATCTGGTCATTGCGACACCCTTGTTTTCATCAAGCTCGCGGGGTATCTTTCCATGAAAGTCGTACTGAGTATCTTTTCTTTTAACACTGTAAGTTTTTGCTAAAATACTCTATCACACTCTCTTCTTTATTTGCTTCTTGCTCGGTGCCCTTTATGCCGATGGTTTTTATGTCCCAGAAATGCCTCAGCTTTGTCTATATGTTGGGCTTGTCCCCTGCAACGTGAAGAACCATAACGGTTGACCGTTTCATTAACGTTGCGGCTAGCATAGTTTTGGCCTGCATGGTTCAACCGAATATGGTATGTGTTGCTGTCAGCTCCTTTTCCAGTTTTCGGATGCCTCTGGTCAATATTTGCCAGTACTGGTCTGATTCAACAAGGATTTCGATTTTTATGTAGTTTGTGCTTGTACATAAACCGTCAGCCAGCTTTAATCCGTCGTCTTCATAATTCTTCTGCGAAACTGGCAAGAACGGTATCCTTTTTCTTGATATAACGTCAACCTCGAGTGCTTCCAACAAAACTTTTTTGCCACTGTATGCGCCTATAGGTTGACTGCTACTGAATTCATACTCTTTTCCTATTGTCTGCTTCCGAAAAAACCTATGGTTAGTCTTTCTTTTGCTTTAACCGGGCAAGAAAATTTTTTGACAAGCTCTTAAGGATGAATTTCCTATGGCTGCCAGTGGCCAACAGAACCCGTCAATAGCATGACTTGTTTCTACTTTCTGATTTTGCCACTGCAGTCTGCAAAAAATACTGGACGATATGTTCGTATAATGGCAGGTTGACCCTTGTTCTTCCTCATTTTCATTTTTACTTTGAGCGGCCGCTATGCATTGTGGTGTAAGTTCTTTTCCCCGGCACATAGACGTTGCGCCTTTTGCCGCATATCTTGCATCTTATGCTTGCCTTGCATATTTTGGTGGTATGGCGAAGCCTTGTGCAACTAAATCATCTTTAAAACGCTTTTAGCTTCGTTTTCTTCTCTTCATATGACATATAATTTCTACATTCATTAGAATAGTGGGTATTAGTCTCACAGAGTATACAAAACTGCCGTGGTGCTCTGAAAATTACCCGTTCTTTTCTGTCACCTACTGTCAAACTTGTTGCTGTGGCTTTCCTTCCGCTCTACAAATTCCTCTCTGCACTCAACTTGGTTTTTATATAGATATCGCTAAAGTGCCTTTGGTATACAAAGAGATTTTCGAGGTATTCTTTCTCCTATTTGTATGGTATTGCATATACGAAAAAACGTTTACTCGCACAATTTCATTGCCCATGGGATATAGAAAGATTAATGAGGACCTTAGACCTTGCAGGGTTAACAAAAATTATCAACCTCATTATTAGCGTCAGCTTTCTAGTGCGTTGTCATCTTCTTAATCTCCCTAAGACCTTGTTAATCAAGGTTACCAAAGATTATTTGTGAAATATGACCCTTGATCACTATGGTGTGCTAATCAAGGCAACGCAAATCAAGACACGGATAATGTAAAATTTTCGAATGAGTTTGTCGGAAAACAATCACTTTATATTTCACACATTCATTAGTTTTAGCTAATTATGTTTGTGCCAATGAAGAGCCTGCCAATAAAGTATTGGATATATGTGACAGGTATTTAGGAGCACATTTATAACCGTTCACTTCAAGTAGCCACGATGAGTCTTCTCCAAGCACTTGAGTTCTACGCTACACAGAGCCAAGCCTTCTATTGCATAGCCAAACCTAGCAACGATTTAGTCGAAACTCTAAAACTGACGGAAGTTTGGTCTGCCACAAGCTCCACTGTTTCTCGGCCCTTGCCCTCCTAGTGCAACCTGCCAACAATTTTTTTTAAACATGGGGCTTGTAAGGGGGGGGGGGGGGAGTTGGTTCATTATTAAGTTCTCTGTTTGACAGTGGAATGTTAAGGACTATGGCACTTCGGTGCAAGCGGGCATTTCACGAAGTATGTTTTTCTATTTCACGAGCATCCACAGGAACCAGAAATAACTAGTACTTAACAGATAGAAATTAAAAACTGTTTTATCGGACGTCTTGCGAAATGGTCTACAACAATCTCATTGGAAATTTTGGCCCAGTTTAATTCCTTTAAAAGTTAATCAAATTTACCTTCTTGAACATGTATATGCAAAAGAAAATATGATGCGACTTGCATGTTTACAACAGTCAGCGACATGTTTTTGATCGCTTCGGCATAAAGTGCATCGGCATATTCTTAAACTCTGGCAAGATTTAGCTGGGGCATCCTGTATTGATAATAATGTAAAAGCATGTCTGAAGTGCGGGAGATTCAACATTCACTGCCGCATTTCAAGGACTCTGCTATAACAACAGCTCCACAGCAGTCTTAGTCAAAGCCCCAAGTACAGCATTTCTCAGCATTTCACCCCCCTAAAGTGCATCTTTGGTCGACTTGGTAGGATACACTAGAAAACTACAACAGTGCAAGATACAGAGAGCCAGTACAGGAAGAACGCCGGCAGCAGCACTGACTCACAAGAAGGCTTATTCGTCACAACCTGTCGTTATGTACTAGTCATACCGATTACAAAAAAGAAGCAACAAAAATGATAACGCAATCAAATAATAACCAGTTTACGAGCATCAACAATCCACACAACTCACATTGCGCTTTCGAACGCGACAAACGAAATGCATTTCTTTGTCTAATGACATGATAGATGGCCTGCTAGAGCACATGCTGCCTTGCGTCAGCATTTTCAAAGCCTCCAAGATGCCAACTGGTCCTTAGGACGTCTGACTACAGCACAACACAGATAGTCTAGAACCCATCCAGATTCTCCGCATTGAATGTCAAGGCCGCCAGATGCCACCGAAAGAACTCTGTAAGCGAAGAAACAAAGAAAAAATTGGCCACGTATCTGTATGTTAATCTGCAAATATCGTCAAAAGACTTGCGTGTGGAGAGAGTGAACAAAATATTTGTTTAATTTTCTGCGCAAGAAAATTGGTGAATGGTATTTTAGAGGTGCTGCGTTAGAGTGCCTCGAGCGTGCAGCGGAGGTGAACGAGCGCATCAAGTCACGTCACACGTGAGACGTGAGCGCCATCAGGCAGTTTTCTTGGAAAACGAAACGCGTGGCTCTGAAATGGGTGTGCGCGCCCGTCTCAGAGGTGATAAGGTGTAGAACGCAAGGCGACGGGTAGGTGCCACCACCGTCTCCTCTTAGGAAAGCGTTGGAGAGGCTCACCTTTTCGTACAAGCGTTGCATTGTCAGCGCAGCGTGATAAGCGCTATGGTTCTTAAAATTATTTATGTATGCTTTTGTAGTAAAAGATGCACATGCAGAATATATACGTGTTGTTATGGTGCCCCAGACATGCGCGATAATTGCTTTTATTGACAATTGCACAAGTATGAACGCTAAATCTTGAGCAACATTGGTGGGCGCTGCGGACGGGGTCGGCCGTTTCAAGTACCCAATGCTGTTAAGAGTGGACAAACAGACAAATGTACAGACAGACAGACAGAATGACAGACAGACAGACAGACAGACAGACAGACAGACAGACAGACAGACAGACCAAAATTTTTGTGTCGATGGTCCCCAAGAAAGACCATGGTTTTTAAAACAGCTTACGGATGCGTACACGAGAAGACGACAGACAAGCGTCGTCTTCTCTACTTGGGCACCCATTTGAAAGCTGGTGTTTTTTTTTCCATTTCTTTAGGTATGTGCCCAAAGGTGCAGCAACACCATTTGCTGTAAGCGAGCTATTGTAGCTGTTCATTTGAACAACGTGGCGTTTGGCCCAGTGCAGCCAGCGTGTAAGTCGTCGTCATCATCGTCAGCTTATCTCATGTGCACTGCAGTACGGAGACACCTCGCAATGATATACAACCCACACTGTCCTGCACTAGCCATTTCATTCCTTAAAATTTCTTATAATATCCTTCCTCCATCACAACATTCCACAGCTCTAGCTTCCCAAACCCAATTCCAGTCCAAACCTAAATTGTTTGTCAGGCAATGGCAAATAGGATATCGACCACCACTGTTTTTCATCTGATCCACGCGGCCTGTATTCAGCTCGCCATGGTGGTCTAGTGGCTAAGGTACCCGGCTGCTGACCCGCAGGTCGCGGAATTGGATCCCGGCTGCCGCGGCTGCATTTTCGATGGAGGTGAAAATGCTGTAGGCCCCTGTGATCAGATTTAGGTGCATGTTAAAGAACTGCAGGTGGTCGAAATTTCTGGAGCCTTCCACTACGGCGTCTGTTATAATCATATGGTAGTTTTGGGATGTTAAACTCCATATATCAATCAATTATTCAATCAACGCTGCTGTATTCATATATCTTAGTGTTACGCTTACGAGTATTGCGTTTCATCCCGCACTGTGTAGTTCATAATGTCTCCTCGAGTTTGTTGTTCTCCTAGTGTTTGCCAAATATCTCATAAATGAAGAATGCAACTCTTGTGTAATTTACGGTTCAGTAGGAGCGTTATTTTACCAAACATGAGTTGATTATATCTATTGTATGCGCACTAGCCAGTCCTCCATCTTTGCTAGGTTGCTTTTAGATGAGCATGCTCCACTGTAACTATTTGATATAGGTATATGACTCCTCTACATGTAGGCAGCAACAGTGAAGCCGAAGCACGAGATTGAAGCCGCAGAAGAATAAGAACCCTTTGTGCCATAGAACACCACATATTTTCAGAATATGATTTCAACATTGCGCTCGTCCTACCAACAATCTCTAGGACAAGCGTATCAATGCAAACGATAGGCTGCCGAGAGAGTCATCCCCAGGAGTTGTGTATCAGGTACTGTGTCCTCATTGCCGTCAAGTGTACCAAGGCGAAAAAGGAAAGTTCTCGCGATGCCTCGAGGACCACCAACATGAAGTCACTAATAACAATCTGACGTCAAACAAAATTACTGGGCTTGCTCATAAACATAATGACATCATTGAGTGGAACACTGCCGCTGTCATCGCCAAGGCAACAAACGTGACAACCTACCGGCTCCTAGAGTGTCTGGTCATCCAGTCGACATCATCCACAAAAAATAAAACAACAGTAACTGTAACTGCTATATACGCGCGCTCGTTGGGTCACCTATTTGCTACATAATTGACGACTTGTAGCCAAGCTCAGTGAACAAGTAACCCGTTTACAGCTCTGAAACGCCCCATACCTTCATCAGTCTCGGTAAGAGAACACGTTTCATCTTGTCCAATCCGGCATCAGATGAACTTTCGTGAAACTCTTGGCAACAGATATTCTTCGTCAAGCTTTATTCATATTTCGTCCCACTCTAGCCACTTAAGGACCTCTTGTATAAATACGGTGAATAATAAAGAAGTGTTTTTGTTTCCTTTCTCGCACCTGATCATCAACCGTTTTTTTTCTTGCTGTTCTTAAGGTAGAATACGGTAGAAACTCTTTACCTACGGGTTATGGCATTCACGTATACGCTTCTAGAGCTCCTTGGTGACACACTACTTTCAAGATTGCTGGTATCTCAAACTAATCGAATGCCTTGCCATAATCTGTACGTCCTACGAATAGGGTTATTTTGTATTGTGCAGATATCCCAATTATTTGACTTCTCACCTGAAAGCGATCCATGGCAGATTCCTTTTCCAGACGTGAGTGTGCTCCCTAGGTTGATGAAGGTCACGTAGGTCTGTTATTCTATACAAAATTACGTTCGTAAATATTTTGTATGGTGCTGATTATTTTGTAGTAGGCCGAGTGGTCTGCAGATTTGCAAATAAAACAAAAGCGCAGATTCATTTTGCATTTCTAATGCGGATGTCTTGTATGACCCCCTAATCAGCACACTACCAACGCCTCCTCTAATTTTATAAATGCCATTGCCAACGCTCATTCCTGACGAACGCATTCACGTAGACTCGTGCACAACTGCAACGCCACAACTTAAGTTCGACCTCGGCTGGTGTAACCACTGAGGGCAAGCCCTGCCGCATTGGTCTAGTGGCTAAGGTACTAGGCTGCTGACCCACAGGTCGCGGGATCGAATCCCGGCTGCGGCGGCTGCATTTCTGATGGAGGCGAAAATGTTGTAGGCCCGTGTGCTCAGATTTGGGTGCACGTTAAAGAACCCCAGGTGGTCGAAATTTCCGCAGCCCTCCACTATGGCGTCTCTCATAGTCATATGGTGGTTTTGGGACGTTAAACCGCCCATATAATCAACAATTGAGAGCAAACGGCATATTTTCTAGTCTTACTTGTTGTTTGACGACTTGGTTAACATGACAGGGGTAATTCGAAGCGCAATCTTGGAAAAGAAAGATTCGCAGAAAGACGTAGCAGGGAGCAGAAACATTGGGCGCTAAATTTTTAACTGTTGGTGTAAAAAAAAGGTGGTGCAAAATGAGGTGCAAATAATTGATATGCAAGTGTGACCCCAGTTTGGCAGTATTGATCCACGCATGCGAGAATATAACGTGGTGGCTGCTTCTTTCAAATAAGCAGCTCAAGCTCAGCACCTGACACTTTTCGCCCCCTGCTGCATCTTTTCTCGAATCTTTTCGAAGTTTGCGCTGTCAAGTACCCCCTCTTTTTGCATATCTTTGTTTGCAGTTAGGCATACAACATAAAGCTGACTTTTGGTTTAAATAAAGGAAACCACAAAACAAGCATCAAAGCCGCACGCTTGATGGTAAGGCGCGTGTGAACAACGGGAAGACCCTCCCACGCGTTCCCTGAGGTTGCAGCTGCTTTGGACTTCACACGAGTGTTTCTAATGACATCAAACGGTCCTTCCTCTTGCCTGCGTGTGTTTCCCGCTTTCATATGTAAAAAGCAGACCAATCTGGCAACTCAATCATTTTATTGTAAGCCTGCCTTGGCTAGACCACGGAAATTAGACACCAGAAAAACATCGTCGATACACTCGATCAAAGGAACAAATTCACTTGGTTAAAATTGTCATAGAGCCGGTCGCAATTTATGAAAGCAACCATAAAGCGATAATTGTTACCATTACTCTAAATCAATATTAAAACATACCCCCTCCCCTCCGCCCCTCCATCAGCATGTGTAGTGTCTGATACAGCTTAGTTGGGCATTCACTTCCGTGAGGCGGTATACCGGCCGTTTTCTTAATTGCGGTTATAAATCACGGCGTTTTCTTCCCGAAGGTAAACGTTTTGTGAGGAGGGAAGAGTATTTCATGACAGCTGCAAACGAAAACAAAATTAAACGCCATGATGCCGGCTTCGGCCTCTGCAAGCATTCGCCAACTGTGCTAGCGCAGCCGTTTACGGTCTCAATGTGTTCCGACTACGTTTTGACAGAAGTTGTGTCAGTGAAGCTGAGCGCTCCCGAAGTGCGGGTAGCTGGGCTTGTCGGTTGTACTGCATGCTTATCAAACAGCGTGAAAAATATTCAGGACACACAGAAAAAGAATACACACAGCGCTGACTCTCGACAATTTTTAAATTCGAAGCTTCGCGAACTTCAACGGTTTGATGCGTCTGTCTGTCTGTCTGTCTGTCTGTCTGTCTGTCTGTCTGTCTGTCTGTCTGTCTGTCTGTCTGTCTGTCTGTCTGTCTGTCTGTCTGTCCGTCCGTCCGTCCGTCCATCCGCCTACGACTTTAGCTCTCCTGGCCGTTTCGAATATGAGATCTGTACCAAAATTTGTATACTATAACACCACTGTATGGCGAACATCAGTGACTAGCCATAACATGAAATTATTACGTGTATGTCATGAAAGTCATGATTTACATTTCATCGTCTTGCTGTGGTTTCATTCACATGACATTGCAGAACTGGTATGGTACGGCATGAATGCACAGCGAACATGAGCGACAGGCCCTAGCGTGAAAATCGCCACATGCGTGTCATGTAACAACATGACTAAATGCCATGCTAATAATGCACTCAAGCTCGTTTCGCTAGCTTCACATAAACCAATTTTGGTATCATGTGATGCGAATGAATGACGAAGGTATATGACGGGTGCAAGCAGGATAATCATGTAATGCGTGTCATGTAAGAACATGACTACACTCCGCGATCATGCAGCATTTGCGGTTGTTTCGCTAGACTAACATATACCGAATTCGGTCATACGTGACCGCTATGGACGACGAAGGCAAATGACACGTCCAAACATGATAATCATAATGTTTGTCATACAAAACATGAATACATGCTACGCTGAAAGCACGCTCGCGGCCATTTCGCTAGTTTCAGATATACTAAATTTAGTATTACTGACGTGTATGGACAAAGAACACAAATTCGAGGCGCAAACGTGATAATCATGACATGGAAACTATCTACAGGATAATTTACATACCTATCACTGCTGGTGCCGGTATTGCAAACGTAAGCAATACCGGCACAATTTGAAATTGTGCTACAATTTGAAAGTTCACAATTTAATGCGTATAGGTATATATTCTTGGAGTGTCTGTATGATATGTTTGTTTTCATGAAGAGTTTTTATGTATGATGTCTACCTGTAATCGTTTATTTGCAGTGACAATTATGTACATGCATATTTTGATTTTTCTGGTTGCTCTATTGTTTGTATACTCGCATCGCATGCAAACATGTACACGCATGCCGAATGCGCATGGGAGTAGGAGCCTCTGTCAGGCAATACGGCCTTTAGCTCTTACTCCTCTTTCTGTATCAGAAAGAAAAAAAATAAACTTCAAACTTCAAACTTAAGTGGGGCCGTCGTTATGCGACGATAAACAACATAATTGCATGTTATCTAGATACGTGAGGGAGCAGAACATCTCTACTTGTCTTTGCTGTGTATTAAGTCTGTCAGTTTGGCAACGTTGTGCTGATTTTCAAGTGACACGTAAACCTTTCTCATTCGTGCTTCGTATATTATAGATTTCTACTGTACGTCATATCTCCCATTTTTTAAGCTGTGAAAACAATGCACCATAAAAATGCTTTGTTGGGCGTGCCGGTTTATTCTAGATTAGATTTACGCTGAAATGAACAACACACAAGAAGAGAAAACGACTGTAGGAGCACTAACTACCAACTGGTTTCATTCAAAAAGCACATAGGAATATAACGCTCGGTACACCACAGCTGCACCTGCACACACATCACGGCACAAAAAATTATAAATAAAGAGAAAAAATTAAGAAAGAAAAATGAAATAATTGCAAAAAGGACTATCCGAAATCGCACTTGATGTACAAACTCACTAATTCGCAAACACACCAGCGTTTGGCTAACACAATCTGTGCCTTTCTTTTTTATGCAAAAAGCCTCCATAAGCTCGCGTGCCAAGGTGTCTCCGCTGCGGCCCATTACCTTCATTTGAGTGAACAAAGTCGTGCAGCCAGCCAAAACTTTAGCTATCGAACGCAGCCGCCACTCTTCTGTATGTCAGCGCCACATAATGGAACTAAGTTGCAAAAAAAAAATAAATTGTGTGCGCATGTGATTTGTGGGCATGCAAATGCCCGCACCGTTTTTAGATCACAGTTCAGTTATATATACAAAAGATGCATAGAAGCAACTGCCACTCGTGCACGATTTTCCGACTGCACAGTGTCAATTTTTATGAAAGGGAACACGGGAGCGCGTGGTAATCGCGATTACGTGATTACCAGATCTCGCGTAATCGCCTTGAAGGGGGAGGGGGTCTAAATCTTGCCGCTGGTTCCATATCGGCAACGAATGGTTGCTTTGCTCACCGCGAGATGACGCGAAGAGAAACTGTGGTTGCTATCGCTCCCGCTTGAACGCGCTGCCAGCAGCCGCCGGAGTGCGCAGGCCACGCGCTCCCGTGTTCCTTTTCATAAAAATTGACACTGTACAGTCACACTTCGCGCAGCTCGGTGCGGTCGTGTATGAGTTGCCACTGAGCTGGGGTAAGTTCTTCATCGGACAAACAAGCCGGTGTGTCAACCACCGGGCACGTGAGCTCGAACTGTCACTCACAAATCCTCGGCACACGCAAATTCCCGCGCACTGCGCGTATTGCGACTGTACCATAAAGTAATTGATTTGATATGTGGGGTTTAACGTCCCAAAACCACCATATGATTATGGGAGACGCCGTAGTGGAGGACTCCGGAAATTTCGACCACCTGGGGTTCTTTAACGTGCACCCAAATCTGAGCACACGGGCCTACACCATTTCCGCCTCCATCGGAAATGCAGCCGCCGCAGCCGGGATTTGAACCCGCGACCTGCGGGTCAGCAGCCAAGTACCTTAGCCCCAAGTACCTTACACGGACCACCGTGGCGGGGCTGTACCATAAAACAAAAAAACAATTTAGAAAAGGGAAACTGTAGTCTTGACAACAATACGCAAGGTAAGCATTGGTAGTGCAGGGAACTACCGAGGGCACCCCAGAGATGGCGCTGCGTAAGCAGGAATTGGAAAAGAAACATTTTCGTCTTTTGTTTCTTTTAAGGTAGTAAATGAGTGGCCGCCCTTCTAACGGCGTACCTGGTGCGTATGCACCTACGCGGTAGCCTCAGCTGATTCTTTATTCTATGGCTATCTTTTTTTTTTAAACTGAAGTGGGTGAAAGAGACCTGGACTCATGCATGGCTATATAAATATGGGTGTCTGGTTATCTTTCGCCCGCTTGTTTCAGTGCGTATATACGTCCAGGAGCACACCAAAACGCCCTTCGGAACATTAGGGAGTTTTAGAATATGTTTGCAAGCGCTGCGGGCATTGCGGACGCCATATGAGTTTTAGAATAAATAGCGTTTGCCCTACTGCGATCTGCAACGCACGATCGCAGCGACACCGTAGCCTCGAAACCAGTGCGTGCGGGCCACACGCGGGCCGCCATCACCACACGCAATTTCGGATTTTTTGCGTGCGGTCCGCGAACGCCGACTCGCGTTACGGCGCATGCGCAGTGGCAGCGACCGCACCGCAAGGACTCACGGTGCGCTTTTTTAAAATCCCTATTGTACCTGTGCGTATAAAGGTTACACGGAACCGAAAGGCATTCATTGGCAACTGGCACCAGTAAAACCATTGTACGAGTGAGTAGGGTAACAATATTATTTATTTAGAGCGAACCAGCAACCATGTTTTAATTAAAAAAAAGAAAATAGGTCTATCGCGTTAGAACTATTATCGAGAGTTCATATTTCGCCGGCCTTAGTTTTTACAGGCAAAACGAACAGAAAATCGTGTCTCGTTTGTAAGAACTATCAATTCAAATCTGTCGTAAAAATCAGCATGAGGTGCTTCAGTGACAGCTTCGAATTACAGCTTCTGCTTTCGCCGAGCACGGCTTAACACCACAACTTTTTATTGCAATACGACATGGTGTGGTCAAATTGAGGACACTACAAGGTGGGATTTTTCGCAAGGAAATAATGGTGGAGCGATAGTCTAGAGAAGTGGAAGCATTCGAACACGTGCAGAATCAGTGCAAATGTGCAGAACGTAAAAAATTACAAAAATATACGCGCATTGGCCAAACGATTATACCTGTCATCGCCGTGTAACTTGCAGAAATCAATGCCTTCGCCAGAAGGACAGTTCCTGCGGCACCGTACTGCATTACAGTGACTATACCTAAAGCAACTGCAGTGACTTACACAAGCGAATCAAAAATGCTTGGAAGAAAACGGAACGTCGTGGACCATGCCAACCATCGGATGTAAACTAACTGCATGCGCATATTTGCGTCAGCTTCCCACATCGAACATCGGCAATGCATGTTTTCTGATTCTTCACCGTCACAGATAAGGCAATATATAGCAGAACTCACTTGGTATCACAATTGCTAAAACGTTTAGTGCTCATAAGTACTACACACTGCGCGGAATCTAAATGTCACCCTTCCATTACGTAGAAAAGAGACGTTTTTGTTTGCGTAAATGGGGGCTGTCTTCGCTTTAAATTTCGAGCTTACTATGGTATCTCTAGCAGATTGTTCGGCGTCCACGAGGGCAGATATGAATGGAGCCACTAGGGTTAATTCTTCTTTAGCTGTCAAGTTTTTCGCCCCCGTTCGGCGATGGGTGGAACTTGATAGTTTCCGAGGCCTGACTGTGCGTACGCCTCTGTATTCTGAAGAGAAGTTACCGGGCCACAGCGGAGACACCATGGCACGCGAGCTTTTGGAGGCTTTTTATGCAAGAAAGGAAGGCAGAGATTATGTTAGCATAACGTGGGTATATGTTTGCGGGTGAGTTTCAGTCAATCGAGTGCAATTCCAGGAAAGAATTTTTTCAAATTTTTCTCTCCTTTTTTCTATTTTTCGTTCGATGTGTGCGCACGCCTGTGGTGTACCGAACTTTATATTCCCATGTGTCTTCCGAATAAAACCAGTTGGAAGTGAGCGCGCGTAGATTCGTCATCTCTTCTTGTATGTTGCCCATTTCCGCTCTCTATTCTAAAGCAATGCAGAAGGTAACCACTCCCATAATGCCATGCGACAGGACATAGCTCAGATAAGCCGCCTACTGCACAACAAAGGCAGGTTGCAACCAGATTAACAGACAAATTACCTTGTCATGTGTTGTGTGCGTTCTTGTTCTTTTTTCAGGCATGAGTGTTCCCCTTAAGCGGTCGATATGAAGCAAGTACATGCCCGCCTCGTGTGCTCGTACACAGTGGCATGTCAAAAAATATTTCAACCCTTTGTGCTTATATGTATATGTGTAAGCGTCGTAGTCTAGTGAGTGCTAGCGGATAATTCAGTGTATTTATGGTTGTCTGTAATTCTGTGTAGTGCACGTAATTCATAAACCTTTGAGAAGCTGTTGTAAGAGACGCTAATTAATAATTTGTAATCACTAGTACTGGTCACGATGCGACATAATAGTATTTGTGTTGACCGCGAGGTAAAAGTAACTTTTATTTTTTTATTTGCCGGCTAAAGTGCATAGTCAGTATCGCGGAAGCGTCGCAAACTGATCTCGGTATGAGCCTTCATTTCAATATATGTCTCTAATGTTCTTAACAGAAAGAGGTTGCCGAGATAGAGACGGCGGTACCTGCCCGTGATTCACATTGAAAGGCAAAGTTATTGTGTACTTTTAACTAAAACTGCTGCACGAGCCAACGCAACCAAGATTTTCAGCGTTTAAGCCCTGTAGCCTCGATGAGTATACCACACGATCATGTACTTGGAAGATCTATTACCTGCAAAAAAATTGTAATCTGGATAGGGAGATGGGAAACACGCGGCCGGCGACACAATTGTGGACTTGCCCACTCGCAGTTTCTGTAGTGCGGTGTACGGCATTCCACTTTTATGTGAGAAGCGTTATGTTTGACAAAGCGGGCGTTTTGTCACCAACAAACAATTTGAGCATAAAGCTTTGCTAAAGGTACAGCAATTTTGCAAACTTTTTTTTGCACTCTAAAGAATGTGGCTGTACACGCTGGTTCGCTGATAGCACAGCGAAATATAGCTTTAATGATAGGGAAGCGCGCGAAATTGAAAAAAAAGCGTATCGCATCAACAAAGCGGGTGATTCATGTGTCGCTAAAGTCTCGGTCATTTGCCGTTGACTTAGACTTTCTGGAAGCACGTCGTTGGAAGAATCTTTGTCTGCTGGTGGTTTTCTAATAGGTATTTTTCTGACCACACATATATATGCTTGTTGCTTTAATAAAGTACGAGTTGATAGCTCGCGTCACGTTTTATGTTCATTACTCCGTGTTATTGTTATTTCGCGCGCCACCGTGCTTACTAACTCGTCTGGCAGTCCGTACTTTTCATAACTGCCACCCCCTTTTCGCATCACTGGCGTGGAGTAGACAACGATATGAGACCGCTAGACTATATATGGTGGTTGTGTAGAATGTCAAGCAGCAATGCTCTGGTCGTTTCTTTCTGCTGTTCGAACGATGAGACTGAAGGAGAGTTTGTTAAGCAACCACTCTACGGAGCAAAACGTGGGTCTTTGAATTACCTAGCATTGGCTTTTGATATGCAGCACGTCCCAGAACTGTATATTTGGTTCAGAGTGGTAGGTTGTTTGCTACAATGTATTTATTTGTTTGGCATACTTTCGTTCTCTGAGTAGAACATATGGTATTGTAGGCGTGCATAAAGTAGGATTACAAAGGAAGGAAAGCGAGATCTATGCAGCTTTTCAAATTATATATGTCATAACAGCAACGTCATGAACAGCAACAATCATGAAACACTGAAATTTCAGACATCGTGAATCATAATATAGGCTTAAGAATGGTAGTAGCGCACTAGAAACTAGAAACGATGACACACACACACACACGCACACACACGCACACACAGCGACGCAACTTTCAACAGTTTCATTTGGCGATACCAATGTTAAATATAGGGCCAAAAAGACAACAAATATGCGCACGGCTGTTGCGCGGTGGAACAGGATTATTACTAGGCATCAAGATGGACACAAAGAAAGTCAAATTCTTTTCTTTGTCAATGCGATAGAGGGCAGGCTTATACATTTTTCAACCATCATTTCTATCTCCCCAGATAATATGATTTCACGTGTTAGCTGATTTCTGTTTCGTGCCGAAATTCTGCATTTGTCAAACAGATGAAAACAACCGCACTACTTACAGCGCACTGCTAAGAAACTGTCTGCCGTGGTTCTATAACAATGTAGTGGTGTTCAGCAGCTGTTCATTTAGGCAACGACCGGTTTCATCGACGTAGCGGCGACCACAAGATAGCAGCAGGCAATGCACTTCACACTATACAGTGCAATCAATAAACTTGTTTTGGGGCTTTATTTGGCACCCCCTCTTACCCCCTTCTTTCGTTTGCATTCCTCTTCGTGATCTTGCACAGCCGTTCCAACTTAATTGGCTGCTGACCTGCAGGTCGCGGGATCGAATCCCGGCTTCGGCGGCTGCATTTTCGATGGAGGCGAAAGTGCTGCAGGCCCCTGTGCTCAGATTTGGGTGCACGTTAAAGAACCCCAGGTGGTAAGAATTTCCGGAGACCTCCACTACGGCGTCTCTCATAGTCATATGGTGGTTTTCAGACTTAAACACCACAGATCAATGAATTGACGCTGAAAAAAGCACATGCAATTTGGTCGGCTGCGCAATCTTTTTCACATTAGAGGAAACTGCGTTTACGTAAAGTTATATCCTTGTGCGATTCCCTTGCTCAATCGTTCTTGCAAAAGGACGGGCTTTGTTACTGCAGTCCATCAAGATACATTCAGCCATGGAAACTATAGGCAAAGGCTGAGGAAACCCTGCATCCAGCAGCCTGCTTCCTTGCTGGTTGAAACTGAATTGGACTATATGGTGACACTACCTATTTAGGGCACTTTTAAAGAAAAGCTTGGAAATCCCTCTTTTCACTAGTTTTTAACGCGTATTTATTGTCTTTTTGGCCCTATAAGTAGCCTTGGTGTCGCAAAATTAAAATGAAACTGTTAAAGTTGCGCTATACAAGGTGTAACGTAACTCTAGCCAAAGTTCAAATATATGGCAGCACACGCGATTACGACTCGACGAAATACATGTTGCTCACCATTTCTTGGATTTAGACAATTTTTGTGTTCACAAATATTGTTTAATTAGATCTGTTAATTTCACTAACTTTTGAAGGAACGAAGATGAATTAAAAAATTCGATGAGCAATCTGTAGATTGGTTTGCAAAACGTCAAAATATATAGTTTTGAACTTTATATCTGTTAAGTATTAGTGTTTTTCTGCTAATTAAAATGCCTGTGATGTAAAAAAAGAAACCACGCGTGAAGAACCCACTTGCGCGCCAGTGCGCACGAAGATTCGTGCTCCCCAAGTGACATTCGATGCTTGGAAGGCACAGATTCCAACTACGAAAGTGAAAAGTGTGCTAGTCTAAACAATTTTGTGAAAGTTTAAGAGAATAACACTTAATTGGTCGTGATGGCATGTAGAAAGTGGAACTACCATACCAGAATTCAGTGATTCGGAACTCTCTTGGTACCGACCAACTGACATTGACGTGGGAGTAAGATGCTCCGGAGCAAAAATGTCACGCTGGTGATTCAGCAGGAAAGGCAGAGTCAATTGAGCATTTCGGAAGTGGCATGAAGAACCATGAGAAAAAATCAACAGATTTTCAATCTTTAAAGAAAAGAAGAAAGTCGAAAAATGGTGAAATCTCTAGCATACGTGATAAGATTGAAGAGGATGAACGCCTTGCTGTCGTAGGCCAACAGATAATGAATGTCTAAGAAGCTGCTGACAGCTCACTAACCCTCAACCATGATACATTTGATTGGTTGGTTAGTCCTATAGCCACATTTCCTGTCGTGTCCTTGACGTTTGATGAACAGCCTGGACGTCAGGACATTGTTACGTTCAGCTTCGAGCAACTGGACGATGCTGTCACAAAAAAAGGAGACGGTTGCCTCTCTTCAATCGCCTACCATTATTCCAAAATATTCCAAGAGAAGGTGAATGTCATCTTTTATAATTCAGTCAGTTAACCATAACGTCAAGTGGTTATTACCTTCCCGGCACATTCCCATTTCTTCTTCGTGATTTCAACTATGATATCCTTAATCACCGTTTGTTTCTTGACCCACTCTAATCTTTTTCTGTCTCTTAAGGCTACACCAGTCGTTTTCCTTTCCAATGATCGCTGTGTCGTCCTCAGTTCAAGTTGAACCTTCTTTGTAAGCCTCGAGGTTGCTGCTTCACAGTTATTCATAAGTACCGATAGAGTGCAGCTCTTATATACCATCCTATTGAAATATAGTGGAAAGCTACCATTCATAATTTTAGAATGCTTGCAGAATCAACTCAACGCCATCTTTATTCCTCTAGTTATTTCACTCTCATGGTTTGGCTCCGTGGTCACTACCGATCCTAAGTAAACGTATTTTTTAGAACTTTCAGCGCCATGCCACCTAATGCGAAACTGTTTTCTGCCGAGGAATTTTCCGTGAATTTCGGATGTCTTGATGCATCTTAGCGTGCCATCTCATTTAGATTGCAGGTGGCATTGACGTCGAGTTTTTTCTTCTCTGTCTGTCTCTCTAAGACGTCGACGCTTGCTGTTGTGCTCGAGGTAGCGACGTTGAACTATGTTTACACGGGCCGGCGATATCGTCATTATAGGTCCTATGAGAAGAGGACGATAATAGTAAGAAGTGGACAGCGTTGTCAAAGAAGCTAGGCCTCGCGAATTCAACTCACACGCTTCTTGGGACGTGCACACTTTTTGCAAACTCACAAACTTGCGCGGGTGACTCTGAAACTTACAACAAACCTCCAGATTTTGCGTAAACGTCGGTAAGTTTCTCAAAAATTGACAGTAATAACACCACCATAAGAAAACAATAAAAAGAAAGGCAGCGGGCTTAAAAAATGTCCCCGCCTTTATCTATCCCGTGGAACAGACATCTCGGGTAACTTTCACCTCCTCAGTTTGTTGTCATGTTAAAAAATATAATAGGATTGCGAAGGGGATGCTAGTTCACATGGGTCATAGCACATCTGGTTCATTAAGTACACTTGCATGCACCTGTCATATATTTACGAATGCAAGTATAATTGCTGACATCTGGAAACTATACCGACAGTCATTCAGATTTGTTCATTTGGTTGCTGCTGTCCAAAGAAACAATGTATAAAAATGTACGCCATTTTTCTTTGGTGCATACTGATTATTCACGTTTACTGCTGATATGAACTTGAAGTGACACGAACATTTTTGGTCACCAACATTTTACTGAATACAAACTCGCGTTTCTTCAGTGCACTTGTAAACACCTGAGCAGTAAGATCAATTTTTTTTTAATCTATTGAAAGTCTGATTTTCCTAAACATGAGTACTATCATGTCCAGAACTGGCAGAAACAGCAGCAGTGCACCTTTTCTGCTTCCTTTTCGCGCCACTGCACAAGCCGATTCTAACTTATCAAATCAATCACGTCAAGCAATTTTTCACCATCCACTAATGTACTTCTGTGTTATTAGTGTCCATTCTGTGTCTCTCACCGACCGCTCCCGCGTATAACACACAGACTGATTTTTCCGCTCGACAAAATGGAGGGAGCCACTCTTCGCTCCCTAAATCACAGTGCTGTTCTCTTGCGTACTGTGTACTGCTAACGTTTTTATTGTGATGGTAATTATATGGACACTCTCTGTAGTATTTTGCCGCTGGCGTCGGCATTGTCGTCACTCACCGTATATGTACACTTATCTATGTATATGAAGATGCAAGAAAGAACAAAATTTTATAAAAGGACACCGGCGCGCGGAATCGAACTTGGGCCCCCTGCATCGTGAGTACGAAGTGTTAACCCCTGAACCACCGAGGGGCACGTCCTTCAACGTTCGAACGGCAAGCTGTTATTATCTACCACTTATCGCTGCTGACGGGAAACTCGGAGGTAGTTATCGTGTTTTCAGCATTACCAGTAAGATGGTGCAATGAGCGCGCGTCGCCACATCACGCGGCGGCGCGTGCTCTCATCCTCCACGCGTACTTTGCTCCGCTTAGAGTAGGGGGCGACACTCCCTCACACGCCCTCATCTTGCGGTGGGGAGAATCGCACGTCTTGAATGGCCTCGGGGTTTACCTAGAACGATTCTGTTGGAATTACCAGGCGCACAAAGATCACTGCAATCATTGCAGTCTCCGTTCGCGAAAAGTGCGCGCTTTTCTGACACGGCGAAGTAACAACTGAAACGGTTATTCGCGTGCATCTGTACCTGTGAATACGTTTCGTGCGTCATTTGCGCGTGAGAAATGTGGGGCACGTTTTGATCTGCCTTCCATTCTGCGCGTAAACTTTCAGTTTGTTGCTATCGCGCTTATTGCTTCGCCTTTGCAGCAAAGCTGTGACTTTTTTTTAGCTTTGTTGGGCACTGCACGCTTCTTTTTTTTGTAATTTGTTTAGTAACTTTCACGTTTTGCCAGCACATGTTGGTACCGTTAGGTTACAATGCTTATATCCTCCTGTCTTTAAGGACAGCCAGGAGCGGTCGGTCATGATTTGCGAATGTCTGCTGTGTTTTTCCGAAAATATAGTCGCTCTCCAATTTTTCTGTCAGAAAAGGGGGAAAGTTTAGAATGTTTCGTGAGAACGTATTTCTCTAAGAACTCGACATTTTGAGTGAAGGAGTTATTAGTGGAACGAGGGCTTACGCATGCCTACAAGCGATGAATCTGAAGCGTGCCTGTAAGTGCGGGTGCGAAATGAAGTAATCGCGAGCTTGTACTCACCGTAAGTCTTTTTTTTCTACGTCATGAGTGTGTTTACCTTCAGTGCGGGAGGTGGCTGTGCTGTTTGCCAAAACGCATCTTTTCTTTCCTGCTGCTAGCCATATAGACGCTGCCTCGCTCCGGCACTGCGCAATCCAATCTCAAAACTCTGTGTTCTCCATTTTTCTTTCCAGCGCATAGGACTTTGAACCGCAATTCTGTGGCACGAAAGGCCCGAGGGGTCCTTCAGAAGTTAAGGGCCATGCGGCGAAGCTACTCGACTTGAAACCAAGCGCGAGAGCAAAATAGAAGATTGAGATTGGAGAACCGTGGGTGAGCAAAAGAGCTTTTGTGGGTGGCAAGGGAACTCTGTCACGGGTGGCGGCACCGAAGTGCTCCAGGGAAGAAATCGAAAAGAACTCCAACGAAAAAGGAATGAGCGGATAATGATTTAACGCCAAACAATACAAAAGCGTTTTGCGTGAACAAAATGTGCAAGCAACTTTAGAGCGATGCTGCCAAAGTTTTCCAGTTGACCTCATTTGCTGCAAAACAACAACGGCGACAAATAAAATGAAAGCACTAGGATATTTTTGAGGCTTGGCTTTTTCTCTGTATGTGGCTATAAGTGTCGTGATCAAGGTCACTCTGCAGCGAGCACTCTTTTTATTGCCGAGGAGCCATGCTGAGATAACGTGACACAAAAGGATTTCCAGCTTGTCACTCGCGACGTCGCGGTGAATTCTGCCACGAGAGTGGTGCCTCAACTTCGACAGTACTAGTGAATAAATGAAGGACAGTACTTGTGAACAATTGAAGATAAGAAAGTAGCTGCCACTTCTGCGCAGTTGTCCGGGAACAAGACGTGGCTTATCTTCTCCGTCCCAGATGGCGCCTGACAAAAAAAAAAACGTGACCTCATTTAGTCTCACTCTGGGTCACGTGTAGCGGACCGAAACGTCAAACTTCAAAGGGGTCCGCATTGTGTAGAGCGCAGTTTGAAATGTTGTCCAAATATGAAACAAATATTACTTTGCAGTTCGTGGTTCTCTTCAGCGACAGTGTCATGTTTTATTTCAAATCACCGGCTCTTTTTCGTAGGCCACGACCACGCAACGGACAACTTTCCAATGGATCCTTTCTAGTTTTTCTAGTTACAAATGTGAGCTGCACTTGTAAACAAGTATATAATAATATATGTAATATGCTCCACATTAAATGAATATTCACACTAAATTTTTAATTCTCATTATTCAACTTATACATGTTTTCGTAATGATCCTGCAACACACACAAATACATATATATATATATATATATATATATATATATATATAGAGAGAGAGAGAGAGAGAGAGAGAGAGAGAGAGAGTAATAATTCAATGGGCCAGTTAGTCATCGTGAAAAGCGTTGTCAACAAGGATAAATATATTTATTTCCCAACAGTTTCGGGAGAAGTCCTCCCTTCGTCAGGGGATGACTTATGACGAAGGGAGGACCCCTCCCGAAACTGCTGGGAAGTAAATATAATTATCCTTGTTCATAGCGCTCCCGTTGTATCATATCCCAATGATGCCAAGAAAATTATAGGGGATGTGGGGATGTTAATAGTGGCAACTGTAATGTAAATGAAGAAAAAATGAAAAGTGGATGAAACGGTAACTTGCTGCTAGCAGGGACCGAATCTGCGTTTACGATTCTCGGCCAACTGAGCTATGGCAGCGATCATCCGTTCGTCCACTTTTTAGGGTATATATGCGCATTTAAACGAGGAAGTCTTGGTTAGCTCCGCTAGAAGCCATGAAGGGGAGCCTCACGTAGCACTTAGCGGTCAGCTGCCAGCTCGTAATAGGATCTCGGACTACGTGACGTCAACTCCACACTCGCTGTATTGGCTTCTGGTGGCGCTGTCTGATACCCCCAAAGTTTAAATGCACATATATACTCAATAAAGTGCACAAAGAGATACCCGCTGCTGCAGCTCAGTTGATAGAGCATCGGACGCGTTATTTGGAGGTCACAGGTTCGGTACTTGCCGACGGCAGGTTATCTCTTCGTCCAGTTTTCTTTCTTCGCATTTACGTTTTAATAATTATAATAACAATTTTCTTGGCATCACTGGCTGCTAGTTTTCTTCGCTATTGTGTACAACTAAGAAAACGAGCCCTTAAGCTTACATTTCTTATCGACGTCTACCTGAGTGTTATCAGCGAACTGGTATGTTTTCTGCGCGAATTTTTTTTTATAGTGTGCTGCTCAGAGGGAGATATGTTGTAAATTGTACCGATGTGTGGTACTGCAGCTTGTAATTTTGTCGCTAATGCTTTTGGGAAGATCAAAAGAAGCGTACTGTGCTATTAGATACAAATAAAGAAGACGTAGAGACCAGAAATACAATCTTCATAGCACAAATAAAGAAGCGACAAGAGTAAAATGCCGGGAGCGGCCTACATAAACGCAGCTTATTGGGAAGATGAATCACTTGAGCAAAAGCAAATCGATGGGACTTGTTGAGAGCCCACCATATGTGTTATAGTTGGACAGGCGCAGAAGCTTCCAAGTTATTAACGGGCAGGTGTGGAGGACTCTTCGGCTGCACAATGTGGTTAAAAAGAAACTTCGCAGAGATAGATGATCTGGAACTGCGCTCATACTGCAAAAGGTTTCGTGCTTGCTAGGTATTCTTGAGTGGTACTCTCGCACCAACAAAGCTAACGCTACTGACGCAGGAAACAAGGGCAAATATAGATAGGCGCTTAGATATTTAGAATGACTTTGCATCATAGGAATGTTTATTGGCATCGGCTGACCTAGACTATGCGTTTAAATGCCATCGGCTGGTGTTGATACTTTGATGGATAAACAGAGCAGCTATTATAGTGGGCTGGTGCGAGCTGCGTAGTTTCCAAGCTCACATGATGACTGCAGCGGCCACCCATCTCTCGGGGGAACGAAAACGGCGCCGTATTGGGAGATTTCAATGAATGGCGCGTTTGTATTGACGGGCCTGGGAAACTGGTGGTGATTGAAAACATGAAGCAATGGGCTTGTTGGTGTTTATGCGTGGTGTAAGTGGCCGCGTACAAAAAGACAAAAAAAAGTGACGACATGAAGATGCCTTCGCTTCCAATGGAACGTTTCATAAACAGAGTTGGAACATTTACGTTGGGCAGTGCGCGCAGGCGCCGGGAGATTTTACTTCATATAATCACTCTGTTCCCACTTCCTAGTTATTATCTCATTTGATTTGCTTTGTCGGCCCAGCCAGGCCTCACTGTTCTTTCCTGAACGCAATAAATACATGAAATATAGCCTCACAGTGATTGACAACTGCCTGTTAGCACAACGTCATTGTATTTAAAGTTTCAAGGATTGTTCACATGAAGATGATGGAAATAATGTATTGTTAATTCGTATTCGTACAATTGATTTATCGCAATATTTTTCTGTTTTGAAGCTGCCCCTTAATTGCTTGCGTGAAGCAAGCATTTCTCGTCGCTCTAATGGCGAGGTTGACAATTATCTAATAAAACTCAGGTTACTTTGTTTTCTTGAGCATCATTGACACAGCACTTCCTTAGCACTTCAAGACTAGTATCTAAAAGAACACTTTTTGTGAGAAGCCATCAACACTCAGAACGTCAGTATAACAAAATAAAACTAACATTTTAAGTAAGATCGTTGGGGGCACCATGGCGCAAGTTACTGACATCGAACAATTAATGATACTATCTGGTACTTTACTTCCCAAAAGGGCAATATGATTAAGAGGGATGCCAAAGGGCAGGGCTCCAAAAACGCAACAATCTGGTGAGGGGGTTCTGCGAGCGCCTCTGACTTGTGGTACGATCTCGCACGCTGCAGCGAATTCACTGCCGTCTTTTTTCTTTTCTTGTTGCTTTCCCTCATTTTTCGTCTTTCTGTTCCCATTCTCTAAACTCTCGCGTGGGGCAGCAAACAGCAAATATTGCTGGCCAACCTCCCTGCCATATTTCTTTCTTCGTTCTTTCCCGGCGTTTTTTTTTTAATGTGCAGTGCACAACACAATTTTAGTCTTCACTGAAATGCGACCACCATGGCCGAAGTCAAACCTGAGTTATTCGGCTCAGCAGCCGAGCACCGCCACTTCTGATCTACTATGGGGGACCACGTGAAATATTTGAATGATCGAAACATCAATTGCCAAATTACATGTAGTGTACCAGATTGTTTTAATATTTCTGAAGTAATTCGAAGACTACTGAAAGTCTCTGGTAGTACTCAAAAACACTGAATGTAGTTGTACATTACCGCAAATTTTATAATATGCCATTGCTCTTAAAAATACGGCTCGTTTAAACTATTCAAGCAGTTTTTTTTTCTTTTTAATGCGGGAATGCTCTCAGTGTCAGTACTTCATTTTCTATATTTTCAAAAATCTCGAGCTCTAATAAAAAGATAGATCTCTTTCAATATATCTATATTCTTTAGAAAAAACCAAGCTTTTGAGTGACTAGTGAATATTTGCTTGAAGGAGAAGCGGCTATACTTTGTGAAAGGGATGCGCTTTACGTTTGGTGAGAAAAGGGTTCAAACGCAACTTTCCTGCATGCAGTCATGTTATTGCAACAGCTTGATGTGGTCAGCCCAGCTGAATTTTTGCTGTCACTGTCATGTTCTGTATCCAGCGCGCATTTATAATATCGCCCTTCATGTCGCCTGATTTATAAGCGAGTTAAGCGTGCGAGGAACGAACATCATCTCTGCTGTGCGAAAGGCGCATGGAGAGGTGCTGGTGAAGGCTTGTGGAGGGCTGCGTGGCTCCGGCAATGAAGTCGTGTTCTTTGACTAGCTGGGCGTCGTCGCCCATGGTCGTGCACGCTGTATCTTTGCAGACAATCAGCAGACGACTTATACTTTTGTACGTGTCGTGCTCTCACCGCTCGATTTGTGTTAAACTCATATACAGCACGAAGGTAGCTTCGCTCTCCGCGGCAGCTGTGTTTTCTTAAGCTGGCTTTGAGTCATGCTATATCAAATGCTAGCGGAGGGAGCTCCTAGCCTTACTTCAAACAATCCTTTTTGTTGCTACCGCATTCATTTGTTTGCACTTGCGGTTAATTACTAGAGCTTTTTTGTTAATTGTCAAGTGATGCAATGTTCATTTGTTTAGAGATAAGTCCGCTCAGTTTGGTAACACATTAAAATGTGTTACCGAACTAGGAAGTGAATAGAGGAATGGCTGAGTCTCGCAGTTTCTATCGACAAGAGTTTCCTGGCCGCGAACAGCTCGAAGAATTAGAAAGAATGTGTCCATGAAAGACCTGCATAAGGCTTGCGATCGATATACATACGCCGCTTCGACAAGCACCAGGTAACTGACAAATGCGTCTAACCGAAATTGCGCAATGGCGACAACGAGATCAGCCAATTCACACTCCTGCTTTACAAGATCGGGCATTTCAAGAACTTCTTTTTCCCTTTGGAGGGTGGCGAATTGGGCTAGTTGCTATTCCTTGAGCAGAAACATAATAGCGCGGAAGCAACACAAGCGACCTAAAAAATGGGATGCGCGTCTGTCTTTATTTTTTGTTAGTCGCTGTAACCAGATTCTGCATATATGTAACTCTCGTTTCACAACAAAGCTCAGTTGAATATTATCGCTTGTCTGCGTCTCTTATTTTCTTGCCCCATGTGTTACTTCCATGCTATTACACTTCTTTTCACTTCCTTCAGTTGTGACGTCGAACGACAGTGACGCACCGACAGTCACCCCTGATGCCAAGATGCATATCTCATATATATTCTTCGACAGAGTTTTGTTTTATTCTTTTCATTTCAGTTTTGAGCATTCAATTTTCAGAACAAATGTATGATTGTGACGCGAATTATAGAGAGGAACTCTGAATTTATTTGCCCACCTGCGGTTTTATGAGACCCAAGCACGCAAGTTTTCGCCGCCATCTAAAAGCCACCACAGCTGGAGGAATCGAGTCTACGCTGTTGTGTTTAGAGGCAAGACGACATTGGCACAAAACGATTATGGTGGTTCCTTCGGCATTTCTGTTGGTCGTCTCATATAGTAAAGAAGCGCGAGCCATCACTTTCATAAAGTATTACGTTTGTCGACCTTTGCCCAGTAACTTTTGTGTAATGCCAGGCATAATCTTCTTCAGGCATAATGAAATGCGGCGTTAAGACAATGACGTGACTCTTTCAGGGCTTATTGTCTGACGGCGTCTCACTAAAACAACGCAGACGCTTGATTATGCTCTTTATACGCTACTTCCATGCGTTTATCCACTTACGTCTACTCGGCACCACTTTGACACAACAGTCGCTCAATATTCTCAAACCCTATAATCTCCCGTACTACGTTACCTGATTAAACCGATGTGTCTGCATGGCAGCAAGCCGGCAACGTAGTGCTCAAGCTTGACAACCTGCGAAGCCCTGCCTCGAGCACAAGACAGACTTCCGCGTTGCATACTTCGTCTTTCTTTATGAAAAGCTTCCGCTGTCACAAGTTATAGGTTAGCCATGCAACCTCACTCTGCCACTTTTGTGCCGCATATTTGCTGGCTAACCAGCTGTCATATCTTGTTGCAAATGCGCCAACGAATCGTGAAGAAACAGCCAAGCCGGCGTGCAACGCGCCACAGAGTCAAAGCGAAAGCTGGGAGAACCGCCTTTCTAGAGCTTTTTTTTTTTGCAAACATTACTGGAGCAACTACTGCAAGTATGCTTTCATGGCACTTATGACGCCATATCTCGTCATGATTTTTGAGAAGTGAGAAAGTATGCTTGCTTGCTCGACCCTTTATATTTGACTTGTACCCACTGCAAACAATTGGACATTGGACTGGTGGATAAAGACAGAGATTAATTTAAAAATTAGTGAAAGCGAAAGCTGGGAGAACCGCCTTTCTAGAGCTCTTTTTTTTTTGCAAACATTACTGGAGCAACTACTGCAAGTATGCTTTCATGGCACTTACGACGCCATATCTCGTCATGATCTTTGAGAAGTGAGAAAGTATGCTTGCTTGCTCGACCCTTTATATTTGACTTGTACCCACTGCAAACAATTGGACATTGGACTGGTGGATAAAGACAGAGATTAATTTAAAAATTAGTGAAAGCGAAAGCTGGGAGAACCGCCTTTCTAGAGCTCTTTTTTTTTGCAAACATTACTGGAGCAACTACTGCAAGTATGCTTTCATGGCACTTACGACGCCATATCTCGTCATGATCTTTGAGAAGTGAGAAAGTATGCTTGCTTGCTCGACCCTTTATATTTGACTTGTACCCACTGCAAACAATTGGACATAAACTGGTGGATAAAGACAGAGATTAATTTAAAAATTAGTGAGGAAAACAAGTTATTTGGTTGTCTAGGCAATATATAAGAACAGAAGTGCACTTAGCCAGCATCTGTCCTTCTTCGGAGAAGAGTGGTGCCCGCTACACGCTAGTAAGGCCTTTTATACACTTCATTGATACTGTGATTGATAATTAGGACAAAGCCTTTTGAGCCTAAAGCACTCAACAAAACGTGCGCACGAACTTTCCCTGTTTGTACTCAGAGTTCAACTGCAAAGAACATCACTTAATTAAACTTTTTGCACACAAGCTGTCTTGCAACGTCCTACAACATCTGTGAGTATAAATACGTTCATAACAATTAGAAGAAGATCTTTTGTGGCCCGGAGTATTTAGCTCTGTAAATGTTTATATATATTTAGCACTCTACAGTAATTAGTAAAAATATAATGCTCGTGGTATATAAATGTCTGTTGGATGTGTCACGGGTCAAAATGGTTGGCACTATAGGACACATTGCACGCGCGATACAACTAGCACCATATTTATTAATTTTGTCTAGAAAAAAAGGGCACGTACGTTGACAATGCGAACCTACACGTAATTATCAAAACACTTTGTACAAATAAATCCTAGAAAAAGCTTGTCTAGGCGTTGATCCATGAGGGATAGATTGTATACGGAGTATGGAAATGAAATCATGAACTTGCCTACTTGCGGCACACACAAACGCTCGTGAAAATTGCTAGCTGCACACACATTACATTACTGAAGCGAAGCGATTACTTAAATAGACAATTACTATAGTGTACGTGCACTATTATAATAAAGCATGCCTGGAACAACCTCGTTGAGACCTGTAAAAGTGCCTTGAGTAAGCAGTGAGACGCCAGAATGCAGCGCATGAATGTAAGAAATGCACGCTCGAAATAAGGCCTTCCGTGCCACCCTCGATTTTTTCTCAGCCAAATACAGACTCAGTTACATCTACTCGTCATGTATTGATTACCGCCTGCCTGGAGGCAATGCATACAGTCGCAGGGCTGGAAGCGGCACGCGCCTCAGAGCTGCCAAATCTTATAATACTCGAGATCTGATCCTCATCACGTTTTAGAGCAGCAGAGCATTGAGAGAGTTGTTCCCTTTCGTGTTCGTGTTTTGAGCCCTAATGTCATTCTCCGGCCGCCTGCTATTGCTTGTGCGCAATCACGCTAAACTTACGTTTACGCAATATGCCGTTCAGTCTTAGTGTTATGCTGTATAATGATCGTATTGACTCCATTTTACGTTGTTGACGACTCTACGGCCGCTCAGACGTGCATGGCGCTTGCGGTAGCCGGTTGCGTACATGTGTAGTGCGTGCATGTGTAGGTTGCGTGCATGTGTAGTGTTAACTGAGTGGTCGTCATTCGAAAGCTTCAAAACGGCAGTTTGGCTTTCGATGACACAGAAAGTCAACTGGAACTCAAGTTTTGGACTGCGTACGTAAAAGCTTGCATGGACGCATTAACTAGTCACACCTGCATATACATATAATTTAATGTTAAAGATTGAAATGCAATTGATAAAGGTATACATATCCCAGTATATAGTTACAACTTTCGGCTCACTAATTACTTGTCGCATACGTTAAAACCCTGTTAGTAAGTGCACTTAGTAAAGGGGAAGTTGGTAATCGTTACTACCCTGGCCGTTACCAACGCATTATTACTGGTTACTTACTGCCTTTCTCGTTCCTAACTAAAGTAAAACCTGAGTAGTAACTAATCGCCCCCCACCAAAAAAGAATAATAATAACTGTGATCATGTTCTCTCACGAATCACGAATTTTATAGCTGTCCGATTCCCAAGCGTCAGCAAAGTGATTTGTTAGTGATAGGTTAGCGAAGTGATTGGCCACTCACAGACCACCGTGAATGAGAAGAGCACACATACACAATGACAAGTCTACGGTACACGTGTGCAATTCGGGAGATGCGTGTGTGTAAGTGTGTTTCTCTTTTGTGTTCTTGTCATAGTGCGCTATAGCCATTTGAATGATGGGCTGTTCCAAGAGTATACATGAATCTGTAACTCGGGGAACGCAGGTAGAGTGAGTGAGTAGCTAGACATAAGGATAAATAGTTATGTGTCTGTATTTATAGAGTGCAGAGTGTTATTAGGTGGGTGCTTATGTAGCGTAGGACAGTGAATCGAACGTTATAAGACAAACGATATGTTAAATACGTCTATTTTGCATTATACCACCTTAACACGGTTTAATATACAACACTCAAGACGGAGTAATAAGTTTATTATTGTCGCCTAAATTTACTTTAATGGGTGATTATGCTATAACAAGGTAGAAAAATCTCGTAATAATACTATTTTCAAAGTTACAATAAGATGATTGTTAAGTAACGCATGTCTAAAAGTAGTATCGGTACGTAAGAGGAGTAAACACTGCACCCATTTAGCGCTTGCTAACGTATAAGTAGTAAAAAGGCAGCAGAAAGTTAGTGATAGTCCAAAAAAGTAGCGGTTGCTGTTACTATTTGCTCGTAGTTACAAGATCTTCATACATAAAAATAGCTTATTTTAGGAGTGAATACATACCAATTATTTGGAGCGTTTCAGCTAAAAAGCACCAAGCAATAAAAAATTAAAAATGAGTGCAACGCGCCTCCAGCTAGTGCATTATTGTTCTTAGCTGTATGTAGCACGTCAGAATATATATTTTGATCCGCCAATCACGGTAATTACCAAAGACTGCTTAACGAACTTTTTAAATACTGACTTTAGAGAAGCAATTTCAATACAAGACTTGTAGCTATTATCGAGAAATAACAGACTTTTCAAGTTATAGTAAGACAAAAACGCTGCTAAAATTTTTTCAGGGTTTGTTTAACGTTCGTGAAATTAAAAAAATAAGACGTGATTACCGCCTAACTCGCGGCACTTTGAGTGCCCTCAAATGTAAGTTCAACAAATTAGTGAAGGCTTCTCATGCACGAAGTTCGCTGGAACAGGCTATCAGTGACTACGATGGACATTGAGGGATTAAGGGATGGTTATAGATGGTACTAATAAAAAAAGAAAGGGGGACAAGAAAAAAACGAAGACAATAAACTTCGACGAAAAAGCGGCGGCTACGTGCATTGTGATACGACGTCGACATCTGTTTTCTTGGTGACCCGAAGGTATGTGTGTCCCTACTACATATTTCCGCGTCATTTCAATATCACCATCTCCACCATGTTTCATACTTGCTCCAAAATAAAGGCGTCATGTGTGCTTCTGACTTGGCGTAAGTGCTGGCATTAAAACAATAAGCGCGCGTGGCAGTACGTTTTGCGAACAGGTTTTTCCTTCAGGATCGGTAAACATTTTGCTACTGGCAATTTAGCACCGCGGACTTGTTGTATTACCGCTATTTACTTAGTTAACGAAAACTGAAGGAATACTCTTACATTGCTATAGTGCGTCGGTATTGTGCAGTTTTCTTTCCAGTGTTCCTACTACTTTATTCTGGTAGAATTTTGCGCCAGTCTCGTCAGCTTCTTAGCCTGAGAGGTTTCCTTGAAATTTAGATGCGTATAGAAAGGAAGACGAAGTGATTCGTTTACGGAACACACCTTGCTAGTCTTTGTGATTTTCTGAATTTTTCGCCGCAGTTGTGGGGTTTATCGCCCCATATATCGTGGTGATGGATGTTCAGTCTCTCAGTCTCACGGGGCACCGTCCGAGTCCAGTTCGACCGCGGGGACTGCTTCGAGGAAGCGAGGAAAACGCGTCTAGTGAGAGTGAGGACACAGAGCTGTACTCCGCATCAAGCGACGAGTCCTCGGACGATGGCTTCCAACCCAGTCCTGTACCGCAAGGCTAAACGACAGATCGTCAATGCATCTTCGGCATCAAGCACGACTAGCGTGAAAACTGCCCCTCAGCGATGGCCTCACTCTATCTTGTTTGTGCCGCTGAAGGCTACCGACATGTCTACGCGGGCTGAACAGACAAGCGCTCTCTGTGTATCTCGAGAATAATACGCCAAATCAGATCAAAGAAGTACGTATAAACGCAAGAAGGAACATCTTGGCAATCGATGCGCTGAACCCACGTGTGCTAAACGCGCTTCAGAAAGTAACGCAACTGGGTAACATCAATGTCAAGTCTATAATACCAGCTGATAGCACCACTTTCAGCAGGAGTGATTTATCACATCGCCACTGAAATTTCCAAACTCGTATCTCTCAGTGCTAATAAAACCGGCAAATGAAGATAACGTCATTGTGAATGTCAGCCGCCTTGGTAACACGCATTGTGTGAGAATTACGTTCAAAGGGGACTGTCTCCCCTTCCATGTGAAGGTTGGCCACTTTCGTCACCAGGTCCGACCATTTATTCAAAACCTATGCGATGTCATAAGTGCCAGAAGATCGGCCATGTGCAGGGAGCGTGCAGGAACTCCGAAGTGTGCCCCCGATGCTCATAAGCACACACCGAGGACAAATGCAGCGCAACCATATCAATGTGCCCTAATTGTCAAGGTGCCCACAGTTCATCTTCCAAAGACTGCCCACGCATAAAGAAGGAGTTTACTATTCTTAGACAAATGGTGCAAGACAGCTTTACCCACAAAGAGGCCGCGGAAAAAGTCCGGCGAAGACGACGACTGTCACCGTCGAACATCTTCGCGAAGAACACAGTCAACTACAAGAAGTAAGTCAATGCATCTGGGAACGGCGCCCACTGAAGGGTACACCGTGGTGAACGCAGACGATGGAAGAGAGAAAACAAGTATATCTCTCTCTACTGAAGAGTGGCCGCCACTTACGCGCACGCAACTTGTGGAAGAACTGCATCAGAAGCCGGATTCATCAGAGCAAGCTGCGACAACAGAGGAGCAGCGGAACATGGATAAGCAAGTGATTGCTCTTCTACGACCCAAAATTAATGCCATTCGCACGGTGTTAAACAACATGCGCACAACGTCAGCCGGAAGTGCACTTCAAGTACTGGACGCTCTGAGTCGAGTACTGACAGCTCTTGAGTAGATAATGGCCCACCAGCCACTGTCTTTCAGGGAAGAGGTCAGAAAAGCAACAATTTTTCAGTAAAAAGCACGGAGACTGAAATCACGCATTGCAGATTTCTTTCGGTTCGTTTACACCAATATGTTTCCCATCATCGTCATCTGTGAGCCAAAATTATCGAGCGCTATCAGACTCTTCGGGTACGAATTATTTATGTCGGCTTGTTATAGTGGAAACAGCAAGGTCCTGCTGTTTATTTGACGTGACCTGACCTACATTCTTCAGGTCTGTACCACCTGACAATGATAACCAACATATATGCCTAACAGTAAGAAAAAGGGTCTTATTGTCACTGTTGTCGGTGCATACCTGTCGCCATCAAGTAGATTTGACCACAGAAGACTAGGACACATCCTATCATCCACTCCTGGCCCATGAGTGATCATCGGAGACTTCAACGCCCACCATACGATATAGAGGAGCCCGAAGATCAGCGCAAAGGGTAGAAGTCTGATAACGTTTGCTTCAGACAACGAGCTGTGCTTGTTAAATGATGGCAGCCGAACATTTTTACGTGGCCCTGGATACAGCAGTTGCCTTGACTTGGCTTTTGTTTCTCGAGGTCTCGTCAGATGTGCCGGATGGTTTGCGGACATAGAAACACATGGGAGCGACCACATTCCCACATATGTCCAGATCAGAGGATTATCACCTTGCAAGGTACGCGAAACTATCCAAAGAGTGGACTGGACCAAGTTTGAATCTCTCATGGAAGAACGCTGTCAAGAGAACACCTATTTGACTTAGAAGAGGTGATCAAGTCCACAGTGCAAGACACAGTGTGTACCCACACATGCTCTTCGAGAGTAACCGAATTTGATGTAGAACTAGAACGACTTCGGGCTCTCCGACAGGCGTGTGGAACGAAGGTACCTGACGCACGAAAGCAATCGACGATTTACGAATCGCTAGACGTCTTCAGAAGATACAACGCCGCATAGACAAGCTAGAGTCACAACGTTGGGCAGCCTTCTGCGCGTCGTTAGGTCCTCGCAAGCCTTTATCACACTTGTGGAGGACAATAAGAGGGCTCCGGACAGCTCCCATTCAGCGGTCTCCATTCAAGGCTCTAGCCCTCTCTCAACATAGATCGGAGGTCGACGTGGCAAAAGAGTTCTGTGCCAACTTATCGGGTCAACTCACAGATCCCAACATCTCCACGCTTTCACGTGGTGGTATGACATCACACGATCACCACATGGACCAATTTTTTTCTATTCATGAGCTTAAAGCAGCACTGGCTTTGTGTAAACGGACGTCAGCACCCGGGCCTGATGGAATATCACACAGAGCACTGTGTCACCTTGGTGAGTGTGCGAGGAGTGCCCTCCTCGAGATATACAACGATTCGTGGCGAGAGGGCACCCTCCCAGTTAACTGGAAGACCAGCCGTTTGGTTCCATTACTGAAGCCTGGCAAGTCACCATTGGCGCTCACATCATACCGCCCGATTGCACTGGCTAGTTGCTTAGGCAACGTGATGGAGAGGATGGTACTTGGACGGCTAGAATGGTTCCTGGAGCATCACAACATCTACCCGGACGCTATGACGGGATTCTCTCCGTGGCCGCTCATCAATTGATAGCGTCATAGACCTGGTCAGGTACGTGCAACATGAAAAAGGCCGTAAGCGTCTCTGCGCTTCTTTATTTCTTGATGGTAAAGGGGCAGTACGATAGCGTCACACATGAAGCTGGCTTCACCGCTCTCAAGGAGGTTAGGAGTGGGTGGTAGGATGTTTCAGTGGCTACGCAGCTATCTCTCTGAGCGATCCTTTTTCGTGAGAACCGAGGATGGTGACACTTCGTTACATTACAGCCACCCGTAGTGTTCCCCAGGGTGGCATACTTAGCCCTGTACTATTCAACCTGACGCTAATAGCTCTCAATGAGCATCTGTCAAGTACTGTCCGATTGTCGATGTACGCGGACGACATCTGCGTTTGGACGTCTGCAGTAACACGTCTACAGCTGCGAGCGCGAATTCAGAGAGCTGCCACTCAAGTTGCTATTTACCTCCGTCAACGAGGTCTGGAAATTTCCTCTGAGAAATGTTCAATTGTGGCATTTACGCTCAAACCAATGCAGAACTACAGCGTTCTGATAAACAGCGAAAGGATACGTCACCTTCGATCATACAAGTTCCTAAGTGTTATAATTTACCGAGACCTCTCGTGGAGCTCACATGCATCATACATGAAAGGGCGATTGAGAGGCATCTGTCATTTGTTCAAGTTCTTCGCTGGAAAGAACTGCGGAATATCCACAACTGCTATATTGCGACTATACAGGATTCTTTTCCTTGGATTTCATCGGTACAGCCTACCTGTGTTAACCAACGCAAGTAAAACAAGCATACGAATGCTTCAAAGTGTCCAGGCTCAAGCACTCTGGATATGTTTAGGCTTGCCCCAAAGTGCGTCAACAGCGGTAACTATCGCCATCACAAGGGACAACCTCATCAAGACCCACATGAATGTGGAAGTGCTGAGGACACATATACGACACCTTGCTCGAACTCCTCGACATCACCTAGTCTCTCTACCAGTGGTCCGACAATGCACATCTTACTGCAAAACAGTGACCGCACATGGTGAGTCGATCCCAACTTCGTTCTCTCCTGCCGCTTGACCTGTGACTCCGCCATGGTGCCTCGCTCAACCAATGATTAATATTAACATACCTGGCGTCCAGAAAAGGCCAATTGTCGTCACCGGCTCTTAAACAGCTCACACTACTTCTCTTGTATGAGAAATACCAAGACTCCACACATATATACACTGACGGATCGGTTCAGCCAGACAGCTCTACAGGAGCAGTAGTGATACCAAGGTTGGCCAAGACAATTTAAATTCAAGACATCTCACGCAACAACATCAACGGCGACAGAATGGGCAGCACTTCGTGCTGTGTTGCGATTTGTAGTTGATCAACCTACACGCAAGTGGACTATTTTCTGCGACTCGAAGGCGGCACAGCAGTCTCTACTATCAGCCTTACGTCGTGGACCACACGAGCAGCTGGTACTAGAGATAGCAGAGCTTATACACCACCTGACTGAGAAAGGGCACCAAATTACATTTCAGTGGTTGCCCAGTCACTGTGGAATCATCGGCAATGAACGGGCCGATCAAGCTGCCCGCTCAGCCCACACAGAAGGTCATAAACTACGACTACCACTTTCTAGGACAGATGCTGCACGAAAGCTCCGCAGGCTTGCTCGCCAGCAAACCACATCACAATGGAATCAGCCACACTTCAAGCATGCCCGACTGTACTCGCTTGATCCCTACGCTAAGTCTTCAAGTCTCGTCGAGGCCTTGCTGAGCAGACCAGACCCTGTTATGTAGGCTATGGTTGGGCGTTGCATTTACCCATGCCTACGCTTTCCGCATTGGGATGGCCGACACCGCAGCCTGTGGCCACTGTGGCAAATAGGAAACAATCCAACAAATTCTTTGTGACTGCCTAGCGTATAGTAAACAACGGCTATGCCTTCGCAAGGAACTCAACAAATTAGATGACCAACCTCTGTCCGAGCAGGGAATTCTACAGTATCAACAAGATGCGACTTCACAGAAGAGGGCCCTGAAAGCACTACTACACTTTTTGCGAACGACCAGCCTTACAGAACGGTTGTAGCTAGGACACCCTTCCTGTGTGTGTTTTCGTTTTCTTATGAGAGCGCGTGCGTTTTTTTTTTCTATCTACCCCCTCTTTCTCGCCCCTACTTCCCCGCCCCCAGCGCTACGTAGCAAACCAGATGCCAATACCTGGTTAACCACCCGGCCTTTCCTTTCTCACTCTCTCTCTCTCTCTCCCTCTAGATGCGTATAAACACTTACAGTAAAGCGCTTTCTAAAATTGTTTAAGGTGTGTTATTTTTGCTTCAAGCTAGAATATTTAAGAACCATTACTAAATATGCCAGTCCAAGAACCCGCAGTGCAGTAGAAGCACTCACGGGCGCTACACAATTTAATATAGACCCAGTACCAACACTTTCCCAGGCCGTAAGTCATATGAGTGACTACGCATCACTGCGGGAAGGCGCCAAAGACAAAAAGGAATTCAACGCCGCTCCTTGGGTCGGTCACTAGAGAATTTTGTGAGACAAAAAATTTGTTTTCGCTTGCAATGATTATCACCCTGTTGTTGCGCTGAATAACCTACGTACGGCAGCAGTATCACACACTCTCCTGCATAATTACGTCTCTAGAAGACAGGTGTTCGAAAGAGTACAAATAAAACTGCAGAAACTTCAAATGAGAAGGAAGAGAGTTTCTGTGTATGTTCTAAATAGTGTGTGTGTGTGTGTGTGTGTGTGTGTGTGTGTGCGTGCGTGTGTGTGTGTGTGTGCGCACACGTGTGCGTAAATGAATAAAGATGGAATCAAATTTACCCCCTATATATAACTTTGTTAGTGCATCAAATTTTGCTCTTATAGATCATCCCCGCGTTCAATAGCACACAATATTTGACATTTTGTGGAAGAAATGGCTCACGTATAAATCTGAAAATACTTTAAATCGTTATGCAATACCTAAACCAGTGCATTTTTGCACAAAATGCTAAATAAGGCTGTTAAGCATGTAAAACTAGCCGCGAACGCTTTATCTACGGGAGCCGCTAGTTACAATGCATTCACTGCATCCCATGCGCGCGCTCGCTCGGCCAAAACGAGTGACGTCACGGAGGCAGTCGGCAGGCCTGAAAATATTCTTTTAGGTGGCGTTGGCTCAGCCCCCGTGGTTTTCACATATATCGCCATAGCAAACGACGCCGGCAGTCAGGCATTACGAGAAGCGCAAAACCTTTTCGGAGCAGTTGTTTAGCACTACGTACAGTCAGAGGCGAAGCTGAAGCAGCATTTCAGTAGTTTCTTTCATTGAAATATCATAAAATAATAAAACAATTGACCCCATATTTGCATGTTACACGGAAAAAGTCGTCTAAAGACGATAGTCTTGCGTCTGGAGAGAGTGAACATACGTGCATGTGAGAAACACTCGTAGAACAACGATAGCGGGAGATCATGGTCAGCAATTGTGGAATATTGCGATTGGATGATCGGTGAAACACTTCAGTTTTGATGTGTGGCGTTAGCCGCAGAAAAACTTTGACTGCCCTCATCGGGCGCGCAAGCTCATCAGATTGGTCAGAAACACGTATTTTACAAAATTTGACGAGGCCTGCGGCACCATTTCTTTAGAGGGGGGAAAAAAGGGGGCTGTGAAATTCAATCATATCAGGAGAAAGAAGTTGGCATGCGGAAAAATAGGTTGGCGATGGCCGCATTTCCCCTCTGTCTAAATGCAACCGCCGCGGCTGGGATCGAAACCATGATCTTCAGGTCAGCAGATATTGTGAAAGCTAACGGAGCAGGAAGTGGGCTGAATTATGAAGCAGCAAATGATGTTAAAGGCAAAGCACAAAAGCGAGAGGTGAGCGAACTCTGTCAATCTAGTAGAGACGTAATAAACAAATAAAATCAGAATAATGTTACCACTGCAACAAATAACGTTTGCTCAACTGTCAAAGCTGTCTAGCAAGACCACACTTATTTGGCTGGTCAAAATCAAGACCCCTCGCGACGTGTTTTTTTTTTTGCGCACGCTCTCATTTTGTAAGGGGTAAACAGACCGAAACACAAAGACAGAGAAATAGAACGACACAAGACGAGCGCTGTTTTTTTTCTGACGCAATTATCGCCTGCCTTTTCAATTCTGTAGGCTTATAATATTTTTCTTGTCAGCTGGTCGAGATGGCGGCATAGAATCCTCTTTGTCGAAAAATCTAAAGTGCATCCAGTGCTCCTCTTGTGTCTTTCTATTTCTTTGTCTCCGTGTTTCGCGCTGTTTATCTCTTACAATGAATTGTTATCAACTTGCCAATTTTTCAATACTACTCTGTGCAGTCTCTAGTACACAGGGCTCTTTTTTATGCCCTGATCCCCAGTTCGCTAACCCAGATGTGCCCATGATCACTTTGTGTGTCTGCAAGGCAAGGTCAGCTTCCTGGCATGCTCGACGGTTTATGTGCCCCTCAGAAGTTCAGGTGCTGTGTGGTGTCATTCAACTGTCCCCCGAACTTTCTCGAAGTATGTGCAAGATTCTCTGCTCTGAATGGTGACACCAAGCGCTGCATCTCATAGACTGCCTCCGGTTCGCATGCTGAAAAGACACTACATCCAGCCGAGATTTCTAAGCGTGGCCAAGAGCAAGCAAGCAAGCAGGTAACTAAGTTTATGGAATATCGTGCGACGTACCCTTCCGAAGAAAGCAAAGCCTAATATTCAAGGAAAATTTTTGAATGCAAGCAATGAACCGACTTCGAAAGAGCACAAAGATGCTCTACGTCTTGATCCAAAATATTGTGTCGAACCCCATCTTTACGGCATCGAAAAAGTGGCCATGTGCAGGGAAGTGTTGTGGAGGCTATATAAAGGACGAAGAAGGGCTAAGCTGTGTGTCTAACTAGGCCGAAGTTCTACCAAGAAACATTATCAGTAAAGGAAAAAAGAGAGGCGTCTCGCACTAATCATGGATTTATTGGCATCTAAGAAACTTCGGTGCTTCGTGTCGAACAAGGAAGGCTTCTTTGTTCTAGTTCCTGAGCTCACACTTAAGAAAAAAGCAGGATGTGCTGTACGGAAACACTTCATTCCAGTTACGTAGAAGCCAGCCAAGATTGGGCAGCGGGCCATTGCACTACTCAATCACCTCAACCCCGCAGCCATTACTGGTGATGTCAAAAAGACAACAGGTCTTCTCATGGATATATTCTACGCATTCATAACTCATAAAGGGGCGTCTATGTAAAGAAACCAGTAGTGGGCATTGGGTCAAAAGTGGCTCCGGTTCTCAATAATATCTTCTTCGCCAAGGTTGACAGGGCTATTGAAGATAACTTGAAGCCCCGCCGCGGTGGTCTAGTGGCTAAGGTACTCGGCTGCTGGCCCGCAGGTCGCGGGATTGAATACCGGCTGCGGCGGCTGCATTTTCGATAGAGGCAGAAATGTTGTAGGCCCGTGTGCTCAGATTTGGGTGCACGTTAAAGAACCCCAGGTGATCGAAATTTCCGGACCCCTCCACTACGGTGTCTCTCATAATTATATAGTGGTTGTGGGACGTTAAACTTCACATATCAATCAAGCTAACTTGAATGGCTTCGCGAGAAAGGTGGACAGGTATGTAGGCGACTATATCATTTTCGTTGATAGGAGACTTCCACGAACGACACGACTAACATTCTGAAAGTTTTTAGAGAGAACGCTTTTGCATTAGATTTCACATGTGGAATGCCGTCGCAAGGTGCGTTGCAAACTTTAGACCTAAGTTTATCATTCCTTGACAAGTAAGTGTGTTGGCAATAACGCCGTTGTAGTTGTAAGCTCTTGCTTTCCTTTAGTTCTGCACATTCGAAAACCATAAAAAACGATATCGTCTTTTCCACTTTGAAGTTTGCGATAACCAAGCCATGTGATCACAACATTGCCGCGAATGTACAATCGCAAACTCTCAGGCTAAACGAGGCTAATTATTAGGAAAGTGTTGTTTCGTTGGCTTGCCATAAGCTGATGCGTAGTTTGAAGAGCAACTTCACAAGTAACACAACATCAGCTAAAGAAAGGGAAAAGAAGAAATTCGTCGTGTTACCTTACCTTCACCCAGTCCCGCATAGTATTAAGAAGGTGGGTGCATGTCATCGCATTGAAGTGGTTTTTGCTTCCAAGAATAAGATCAGCAATGTTCGCGTGGCGGTGCGATAATGCACCGAAAACGCCCCGTAGATGAGGAATGCATGCTCCATTAAGCACAAAAATGTATTTGCATACTTGCAGAGTGTGCCATTGTAGTTGTGTACAGCGTACTCTTCCCGTGCGAATGCGTTGGCCAGACGGGGTGGTGTGTCAACTCTAGACTGAGGGAGCACTAAACTTCTCTTTGGGGTGTCGCACCTTCGACACACTTGGTCATCATTGCCGGGACTGCGCGTGCACTCCAGATTTTTCGACAACGAGGGTTCTTTTCCACCACCGCGACTAGCTGACAAAATAAATATTTGAAGCCTACAGAATTAAAAAGACAGGCAAAAACTCCGTCAGAAAAAAACAGCGCTCGTCTTGTGTCTTTCCATTTCTCTGCCTTCGTTTTTCGCGCTGTTTACCTCTTAGAATGAATCGTTACCCACTTCCCCACTTTTCAATACTGCTCCCAAATCGACGTCGGAGCATACAGCTCGGCACTCTCGCACTCACTCACACTCATTTGAACGTGGTGAGTGTGAATGTGGGTGAGTACTCATCAGTGGGAGTTGTCGTGAGTATAAACATGATCACTCATGAGGGTCAGTAGGCGTGAGTATGAACGTGAGTGAGTACTCATAAGCGTGAGTGAAGTGAGTGGTGAATATGCACGCGTGAGAACTAATTAGTGTGAATAGTCATGAGTTTAAACGTGAGGGTGAATGTGAGTGAGCACTCATGAAGATGAGTAGAAGTGATTGATTGATTGATATGGGGAGTTTAACGTTCCAAACTACCATATGATTATGAGAGACGCCGTAGTGGAGGGCTTCGGAAATGTGGACCACCTTGGGTTCTTTAACATGCACCCATATCTCAGCTGAGTGGAAGTTAGTGTGAAGGTGAGCGAGAACTCATGAGGGCAAGTAGTGAGGATGAATCTGACGAGTGTGAGTGGACGTGAGTGTGAACGTGAGTGCGAACGTGAGTGAGCACTCGTGTGTGTGAGCAGTCGTGAGTATGACCATGAGTAGGGGCCTATGAGTGTGAGTAAGCGTGAGTATGAACGTGAGCACTCATTAGTGTGAGCGGGCGTGAGATTGAACGGGAATGAATGACTATGACCATGAGTAGACGTGACTATGAAGGTGAGTGAGTGCCTGTGTCTAGGAATAGGCGTAAGTATGAACGTGAATGAGGGCCTATGAGTATGAGTGAATGTGAGTATGAACGTCAGAGTGCGAAGGCTGGAATAATTGTGGTGAGTGTGAGTGAGCAGACTCGGAAAGTGCCGACTTATTTCAAGCTCGGAGCACCACCAAGTTCTGATCACCTGATTCCCGCACCTTCTTTGTTGTAGAAAAGACGTGGTCGCGGGTTTCTTATTCTTGCCGCCGATGGCTCTGGCGAGCGGTGGCGTGCTCCGTATACGCGTTCGATGACTGGGATTTAGTGTAGGCACCGCACTGTTCCAAACATAGTCTGGGCTTGGTAGCACGCAGTCGAATGTACCATCAGTGACATCTAGGACTACAACTCGAAAGACGTCTCGTCTCTTCTATCTCATTCTGTCGTTTGCGCTGTTAAGCGATCTTCATGATGTTATACCAACACGCCCAGTACTACTGTCTCTTAGGTCAACATACCACGCTCTTGATGTACCGCAGCCGTTTCGCTGGCTTCACATATACCAAACTTGGTATTCCATGACATGAATGGACGACGTCCAAACATGATTATCATGACATGCGTGTCATGAAAGAACATGACTGCATGCTATGCTCATAGCGCGCTCGCGGCTGTTTCGCTAGCTCCACGTATACCAAATTTGGTATCAAGTGACATGAATAGACTGCGAAAATAATTGACACGTCCAAATATAATAATCACGATACGCATGTCACGCAAAACATGACTACCTGCTGCGCTCATAGCGTGCTCGTGGCCGTTTCGCTAATTTAAATATACCAAATGTGGTATCATGCGACAGGAATAGAGGAATCAGGTAAATGACACGTGCAAACATGATAATCATGACATGTGTACAATGCAAAACATGACTACATGCTACGTTCATAGCGTGCTCGCGGCCGTTTCGCTAGCTCTAAATATATCAAATTTAGTATATTGCAACGGGAATAGACGACTTAGGTAAATGACGCGTGCAAACATGATAATCATGACACGCGTACCATGTAAAACATGACTACATGCTACGCTCATGGTGTGCTCGCCGCTGTTTCGCTTGCTCCACATATTCCGAATTTGTTATCACGTGACGTGAATAGACAACGAGCACAAATATTAGGCGCAAACATAATAATCAAGACATGCAAGTCATGTACGGCATAATTTACGTCTGCCTCCGACGGTTGTGCTGATTTTGATGTCACATATCAACCTTCCTCATTCGTGCTTCACATATCTTTGATTCCCATGCACTGTACGTGGAGTGGTCAAGTTTTTTTCTATCTGTTGATTATACCTCTTTTTCGGGTCTTCTTTATTTCTTTTCTTTTCGCTTCTATGTATTTATTGTTTTTGTATATATATATATTCTTTCTTTTAGTACTTTTTATTTTGTCTTCCTTTTCTATCACTCCCGTTCTCTTTTTCTCTTTTCCTCTCAATTTATCTTTTCTCTCTCAATGTTTTTTTTCTTTCTGCCTCTCTTTCTGTCTCACCTGTTTCAGTTGTTGCACTTCAGCAGAGATAGACAGACGGGCAACGAAATTTTGCTTTCGTTTAACGTTCGCACCAGCTCTTCTCGGTCAGAGGACTTTCCCGATTCCTGGGGCTTCTACCCGTCTGTAGCTTTCTAACGACACCAAAGTGATTACGGTCGTGATCACCAGCTCTGGTGTTCAAACGCACCTCTGCTACGCGAACTGAAAGCAAAAGGCGCGAAACATTTCCAAAAATACTTCTAAATTGATACATCCACTTGCGCTGAGCTCTTCGTAACTATTTTGTCAGTCAATTTTTGCAATCTCGAAGACAGTATAGAGAATGCCTGTCCCGTTGAAGGTACTTCTATATGTGCAAAGAGCGGCTGACAAGATGGTGCCCAGCTCGCGGAGTCAGCCTTCTCCCGTTTCCTTTTCATGAAAAGCCCGTTACATTATTTCCAAGTGGCTGTAGCATTCACCCAGTGCTAATGAGAAAGCATTCGAGTGATATGGCTTGAAGGGCGTAACATGCACTATGTCGGTGGGAGAGTAAATGCGATGGGAGGTCCAATGGGGTTAATTTCGTAGGTAACGTAGGTCGCTTGGCGTAAGGTGCAGTAACGGTAGCGTGGGAGTTACTTCCCCGAAAGCCAAACGGGGTGCAAGGGAGAGTAAAGCAGAAAAAGATTACCAGGTGCGTAGTGCACGTCACGATTGTCGGTGTCCTGTATGCGCCTCTGATTGTCGTGCGAGTCCGCGAGTCGTCGTCTAGCAACCAGGCATGCCCCTGGGCCCTTCGTTATCGGTTCCAGATTGTACTCAGGTGTATAACTTAGTCAGGAGGATCGAGTGGGTGGAAAGGTAGCGTAGGACGAAAACTCAACGAAATAGAAAATGGTGAGAACCCAGTGGTACGATGTCGAGAAGAGTTATATGGAAATGTGGCAGTCTTAGCGTGGGTGGAGTCACCGACTTGACTGAGGAGGTCTCTGGCTTTTTTATTCTTGTTCCTCAGAGTTCAAATAAAGTTTTTGTATGTATGTATGTATGTATGTATGTATGTAGGTACGTATGTATGTATGTATGTATGTATTTATGTATGTATGTATGTATGTGTAATTTAGTGTCGCATTCGCGATTGTCTGCGGAGACACACAGGAACAGCATGACAGTAAGAATTAAATTGAGCCGCATAGTTCCACCTTTGGTTTGTGGATTATAAGCACTTGAAAGCTTGTGTTTAGTTGTGCATGAGCGCAGGAGGTCATGAAAAACTTTCGAAAGGAAGTAGCTTCTTCAGTCGGTGAGGAGCTGCCGAGAGACGCTGGGGTCGTCGAGATGTCCTGCTGGGAAGGGTAAGCGCAGCATTTCTCAAGACGCCACCGTACGCTCTGAAGCCGCGTTCCAGAAAGCACCCCTTTGTTCGTGACCTCTCTTTATATATCATGAAGGCGCCAGTAGTGAGTTAATATTTAATACGCACCCTCTATATTCCCCCTCCGGTAACATAAATGTATTCCACATGACGACACTTCATTGTGTTAGCATGAACATGCCATTAAGAAAGCCAGAACTTCTGTCTGCCTACTTTCACGCGTTTTCTGTAACGTGGGTGTTGAGCACCAGAAAACCCAGGAACTTCCCGTGTTTCACAGTGCTCTGTGCCCGTCGCAGTCTGGTCTGTGAAGGCATCTGGGTCAAGTTCACTGAAGACTTGACTGTCCATTACCAGGCCAGGAGGTTGGCCCGGTAGATCAAGAACATTTGAACAGGCGGTTGATTGTGGCACTAGAAAAGGTCTCTCAGATCGAATTTTCGAAGACGCAGACGTCGACGGAGAACCAACACTTGCGACCAGACGTCGACGACTCCTGCCGAGAACACCATTGGACGTATACATGAACCACATAGAAGCGTGACTTCTGAGCAGGACTCACAACTGTAGCCCACACTTCCGCGTCTTGCACCCACACTCGTTCCCCTACTTTCGGGGCGAAAGATCCTCAGAAGCGTGGTAGGCATTGTAACTTCTTGTCTTATCTGGTCGTTGTCTTCTGTCCTTGTCTTCAAAGTAATTAGTCGTTGGCCAGTCGGATTATGATTTTTTATATCAACTCGGGATTGTATGCGATGACAGCGTTCCATGAGGTGTTCAGGTGGACAAGAACAGGAAAAGCCTGCAGCGTTGTGCCGAGACTAACGTCGATGACGCCGGTGATGGATGACACCAGACCCAACTATCGCCTCATAAACAAGAAGAGGTGTGTCATTACCTTGCACCACGTAGAGTTTCTGTTTTATGGTGCGAGAACGCCATGGCAAAGTTGCGAAAAACGTGCCGATGAAGTCGAGTCTGTTGCGTACTGGCCCAATAAGTTGCTCGCCTTCTGGCGGGTCTAGCGAATTTGGACATCCCTTGAAGGTTGGAGGAACAACAGACACATCGCTACCCGAGTCCACTTAGGAGCAAAGAGCGCGTCGCTGACTTTAATGCTGGCGAACCGATGAAGTTCGCGAGAGGCATTTACAGCGAGCAGCTGAATGTGACTGAGGCCCTTCTTTTTCAGCGGTAAATTGCAGGAAAGGGCCCTCTTTTGTGGCATAGGTTACATAAAGCTTTCATGGCCGGGCAATCTTGACGATAGTGTGCCAAGAAACCACACAGGTCACACATAGCGTTCGATGAAAAGTGATTATGGTTAGCCTCTGGACGAGAGCAGCATTGAGATGCGCCTGAGCTGCGTCCACTGGCTTGTTTCTTCTCAATGATGACGATGATGATCATGATGATGATGATGATTGTATGTGGGGTGTAACGTCCCAAAACCACCATATGATTATGAGAGACGCCGTACAGTGAAGGGCTCCGGAAATTTCGACCACCTGGGGTTCTTTAACGTGCACCCAAATCTCAGCACACGAGCCTACAACATTGCCGCGTTCATTGGAAATGCAGCCGCCACAGCCGGGATTCAAACCCGCGACCTGCGGGTCAGCAGCCGAGTACCTTAGCCACTAGACCAACGCGGTGGGGCTTGCTTCTTCCTAAGGGCTCATGTGTTAGAAATCTCTCCATGCAAACTTCGAGCTTTCTTTTCCTTTTCGGCGTCTTCGTGCTGTTCAGCTTGAGTCAGTGCGTCTTGAAAAGTGAGCTTCGAGAGCGACAGCGCAGGTCCGATAAGTGCGATACCAGTAGACTCCCGAGAAAATGTTCGCACACTACGTGATGTTCTGCCGTAAGAGGGTAGTTGCATTTCTTAACCATGTTCTTGAGCCCGGCGTAGAGTGCATCTACAGTTTCGCTGGGCGGGTGGTTGCGTTTGTGAAACCGGCTGGACTCGTAAAGTTCATTCACCGGCTGAACAAAGTATCTGTTGAATTTTCTTTGACTGCGTCGTATGAGGCGTACGCTTTCGTGTCAGACATAAGAGATGACAAAATAACACGAGCTTGAAGACTCATGCAGTATATCAGGCTGTGAACCTTTAATTCTACAGCAGCAGACTCTATAGCCTGACTTGAAGGAGGAGTCTTCAAACTGTTGAATCCATGCTGGTCACTGACCTGCGTTGATCGAAGTTGAACAATTGCGGAGAGCAAAGGGTAACGCTGGCGCCCAGGCAAGCAGCAGAAAGTACCATCACACGTCCAGTGTTACCTCGATGAAAGCCAATCTTCACTTACCCACTCTCTCACTGCGGCGTAAAATATCTCGCCTCTGCCTGTTCCATAAGATCTTTCATTGTATTCCATCTTTTAGCAACACTCTTTTCCAGCCCCCATCGTACGTTTCCTCACGCAACGATCATCAGTTTAAAGTGGGCGTTCCTAGCACCCGCACAAATTTATATTTTGAATCATTCATCCCGAAAGCTGCAAATGAGTGGAACCACCTTCCCGCCCCTATCGCTGCTATCACTGACCTCACTTTGTTTAAAAACGCCCTCTCTAACCATTTCGCGTAATTTCGCCACTTAAGTCACGCTGTGTTTTCTCTTGTTAGTGTTTGTGTGCGCGTGTCATTCAAAGACGCAACCATGTTGAACATTGTTGTTACAACCACCCTGCCTGTTCTTCACATCACGCAGTCTTTCTTTTCTTTTATGGTTTTCAGATCGCCATTGTGCGCATATAATTTTGATTTGCTGTATTTCCTGATTTTCTGTACGATGTATACCCGCTCCTCTCTGTAATGCTTCGGCCTTGAGAGTAAATAAATGAAATGAAATGAAATGAAAGTAAGGTCTCACGATCTGACATCTCAGTGGCAGGATCTCACTTTTGACACCATGTCCAGACGAGACACTCCCCTGGAAAGGGTGAGCTTAGCACTTAGCAAGAAGCTACTGTACGCTCCGAAGTCGCTCTCCGAAAAGCCCCACTTTATTCCTGACCTCTCCTCATATAACATGAGGGCGCCAATAGTAAATTAATATTTAAGGCGCACCCTCTTCAGTGGTGTAGGAAGGTCTTCTCCAGGAGGAAAATTGTTGGCACCATCAGTTGAACCACTAGTTGAAAGAGCCCGTGTGATCGCGTATCTTGTTGCGTAATCGGTCGCTACTGCAATTGACGTATTTCCCACGAAAGGACCAACGAGATCAACACCTGCGCGGTAAAATGGCTCTAGTGGTTTTTCGGGCATCTGAAGGAGTTTGGCAGAGTAGGTAGTTGGGTTTCTTTCGTGTCGTTGTCTTAGGTAGCAGGCAGCAATCCAGCGCAGAAATTACTGATTACTAGAGTTGTCTTTTTTCCTCTGCTTGCTCTCCTTCCTGCATGTTTGGTGTTTGCAGTTTGTAGGCTGTTGGCCTGTTCATAAAAAAGCGTACCTACATTTTGCTGTTTAAAACAGGTTTCGGGGCAAGTTGGCCTTGTATCAATTTTTTGTAGCACATACTCTGTCATGAATAGTTTTGTAGTGGACATTTCAAAAAATAGTTATTTTGCGAGCAAGTCAGTTTTTCAAACGAAAGCCTTCAGTACAAATTTAAATGTTTACTCCTACTTAAAAAAAATTTTGCACTATAAAGAGCAAGCGTCTTGCTGTTTATGACCACTGCATCTTCAGTATACGCTGAAGCCATTGAAGGAAGCTCGATTAGTCTGCTCAATAGGCCTGTACAGTCGGCCAAAACTTCAGTTATTCTGCATTAGTGGCAGTTTTTTGTGGGTTTTCGCCATACTACTGAAGTAAGTTTCAAAAAAGATGAGGACAAGTGTATGGACAAAAAGTGCATGTCCTCGAAGCAATGTTTGGTAACTTTGTTTTGTAATACGGCACTGACAGACAAAAAATGGGCCTTTTCGGGGAGTAGCTAAAGTTTTAGCCAACTGTACGTCCCTGCACACGTTCGGCAAGAAGCCATGGTTGATATCGCATGCCGAGGTTTCAACACGTGTGAGCTACGTTTCGAGGAATTGACTTTCACCCACTTTTGTTAACAAGCCAGCGGCATTGCATTGTCGAAGTCCAAACTATATCTTTGAGTACTCTTCGTCAGAAAAAGAGAAAGAAAGAAGGTATTTTATTTGCTAAGAGAGAGACAGTATGTCAGCAGAACTTGGATATGTTTAATATGACAGTTTTGCCTCTCTTTTGAAGGAGATAATTTGAGATTCGACCGTGCCTCCAGAGTTTCTCCCACCTTACCTACCCTCTCCTTGGAAATATATATATATATATATATATATATATATATATATATATATGCATCATGTCCTTGCCAACAACATGAAAAAAAGTGCCACGCAGTAATACCCTTCCCATCAGCTTCAGAAAAAAACACAGCTAATTTCTCCGGAAGGCGCCCCCTCGTTTTCACCATTTTTTCTACTACAGTATCTTGTCTCCGGAAAGACGCTGAGCAGCGATATCTAAAGAGTTTTTTTATCTTTAAACCAGTACTTCTACACTAATCACCCTTTCTCCGACACTTCAAACACTCCCGCTTTCTGTCAAGCGACCTTTTCAATCAATCAATCAATCAATCACCTTTCTCGCATTCCCCGTCAGTGCGGTCACCAAAAATGGGTCTTTTCATCAAAAACTGGTCTTTCTTTCGATGGATGCACCGCATCCCCAAATTCTCCATTACATTTCCAGATTGATATCTCAAGTATCGCTGATCCGGTCGAAATCATTTTTCAGAAAAATGAATACATATATGAGCTCTAAAATTATGTACAGTAGGCAACTATCTAGTTCTATCTAGTAAGCTTATAAAGATTTAATAATGATATCAATTTTTCGTATTTTCTAAAGTCAGAGTACATGATACATCAGAATAAGTTATACTAAACATCGACGTAGCATTGAATATTTAAAAAAGCGCGCAATAACTCTTCATTTTTATTCAGCAGCTTTTAAAAATATGAAAAGGTTTTACTATAACGCCTAATAACCCTTTATTGAATAAACCACAAGCTATGTATACCTCTACACAGTAGATCCACACTCCAAATATTAGATTGGTGTGTTGCAGACGTTATCGATGTTTTTCAGAAACACGTGAACCAAACATTTTGGTGTTCCCACTCCACTGTATGTGTTATTCAGTGCTATCTTGTAACGTTTGTCTACTATTGACAAGCTTCTTTATTATCTACATAATGGTACTATACTTAGGCGGTTTTTTAAGAAAACTTCGAGAAGTAATCGAGAGAGCTCACTCACGAGTCTTATCGCCGCACTCGCCACGGCCGCCTCGTTCGCGACTCGCGATTCACCATGCGTCGTTCGCGGCGCGGCACCATCACATGATTGAAGTTGAAGTAACCTAATGCTGTCGATGAAAATTTTGCTTGACTCATGTCATCAGTTCTAATGACCAAGTGATTTCTATTTTACAAACGCGGCCAAAGGCTTCGCCTAATCCACACTGCAATTCAGTTCGGGTGCCCCGCCGTGGTGGTCTAGTGGCTAAGGTACTCGGCTGCTGACCCGCAGGGCGCGGGCTCAAATCCCGGCTGCGGCGGCTGCATTTCCGATGGAGGCGGAAATGTCGTAGGCCTGTGTGCTCAGATTTTGGTGCACGTTAAAGAACCCCAGGTGGTCAAAATTTCCGGAGTCCTCCACTACGGCGTCTCTCATAATCATATGGTGGTTTTGGGACGTTAAACCCCACAAATCAATCAATTCAGTTCGGGTGGCTTGGCCTGCGTCATGTGTTAGCTGCCCGGAAAGGCTGCCTACTTTCGTTCGTCTAGCAGCCAATGAAAACCGCTGAGCGATGTGCCGGAGCACTTTCGGCACGATTCCGGAGTATCTGGCCTTTGGACACCGGAGAATATCACAAGAATGTGAGCCCGTTTTCTCCGTCTTTCAAAGCAGAGAATGTGTCACGTTCGGGTGGTATCGCCGGAGCATCCTCTCCCAAGACTCGTCCCAGCTTGGTACAGTTTATTTTTTGGTATAGCGCATTTCATTTCTGGTAACCTTGGTCACCTTGAAATTTAATGTGCCAGGGAAACAGGGCAAAAGATGAGTCTGTGTAAGACGCCGCATTTCACCCTTTCTTGTGGAATGTGAGAGCGTTGAGGCCGTCGATCGGGAATACCATGATAGTAAAGCAAAGATACTCGCTGGTTATAAATGAGTGTTTCTTGTTCTCGCGCGGAAATATCTGTATACCGCAATTCTGGAAATAATTTTTTTCAGTAATTATTACCCACAACACGGTGAATAGATGATAGGCCTTCGTTGCTCGATGATGATGCGAGCGATAGTTTATTTGTTACATAGCTGTTGTGCGACTGCCATGTTCGCAGAAGAAGCATCATGTTGGTTGGCGTAATATGCCAAAATACCAGAAAGCGTACTTGCTATTGATTATGAGGATGGTCATAGGACTAGGTCTGTTATGAAGGCATGCGCATTAGAGAAAGGTAGTCTTTGCAAATATGTGTCAGGGTTGTGTTGAGGCGGTATTATCATGGAATTTTCATTGATTGATAGAGCGCTCACGTTCTCTTTATAGCAGGGGCTTCATTTCTGCCATTTAACATGATTGCCTCCTGCAATTGAAAAAATAATTATTTAATTTTTTTATTTATTGCTGCTCGTTTATCTCAAAATCTTGTGATGTCTGCTGCGGCACAAAACGTTTCCCCTATTTTGGACAACTTTCCAACAAATTCCTTTATATACGCGGCATATAAAAGACACAAAATCACGCGAAAACGCCTACAAGAACTCTGCTCCGACCGGGGTGTCCACTCAAATAACCGAGACATTTTACTTGGAGGAGATAATCGCGTCTAAACTGCATTTATATGGCTCAGTTGCACTTTAATAGCCTTTACATATGCCGGATATCAATTTGCCAAGCCTACTGACTTGCACACTTATCGGCAAAGCTGTTTAGCACTGTTGGTCTTAGATTTCTTGTTTGTTTTATATATTATCGTTTTCCGACTATAGTTCACTGTGTGACACTTTCGCTCTTTCAACCGATAGAGTCGTGAAAAAATGCCTCTTTTTGTCACTACCCAGAGCCACCTAGAATATTAATGTTGGTTAGTGTCGCCTAGCGCCTACACTGTTCTTGTAGAAATCCCTAATTATTGAGACTGGCAAAAACGTTTAGCCATTCTAAATGCTGTCAAACGCAAGGTTGTATAGTTTTTATGTTCATTCCATACGAGTAGCAAGTGTGGCTTTACTGCCTAAGTACAGGGTCCATGAAAAAAAAAAGAAGATAGGTGAAAACCTAAACAATTTTCTGCATGTACGGTCGTGACGCTATTTCAGTACATCAGCAGTGAGCGTGATTTTCTGAGTTGGTACGCAACGTATTATTAGAGATACTCGTCAGTTCTACTCCAAGTCAGTTCTACGAGCAATACGCCAAGCAGCCTACTCAGCAGATAAAAGAGTCCAGGGGACAAGGGTGAAACATTTATATATCAAGAATTAAATGTTCTTTCTGTAGCTCTCTGATGAAGCTAATTTAAGCTAGCCTGGAGGACGTTGCTCAGTGCTATAGAGTGGAATAGATTATTTTCACTTAATTTTTTTTCGCATTATTTTTTCTGAGTGTTTCTCAGAGCACTGTCAAGTGAAATACTGTAATCCTTTTTCCGCTGTAGTTCTGGAAGCATTTCATGAAGGCACTCACATATGAAATTGCACAGCTTTGGGCAAGAAGACGAAATTGCCATGGGCATTGTGTGCGGTAAATTTTGGCTGAACGCAGACGTCGTTTTAGATGCAGGCATGAAACCATTCTTGCACGAAAGGCTGCCGCACGCGCGCGCACGCCATTCGGAGAACACCGCGAAGGGGAAAGAGCAGAAACTTGTTCGCGTCTATTTTGGAACCAGCTATTCCCAAGGATGTTTACTGAGAAAACATATCTTTCGTATTTATGCTTCAGCAGTTCGAAATAGCCTCGGGTTCTGCTTCGCCAACGCCACAGACGTGACTTGAAGTAGGAACGCTTTTTTTTTTCACCTGCGCGGAAAACTCAAAGTGGTACGCTCCATCGTAAATGTAGCACAAATCATGCGTACAAATTTGTTCCGGCGTTTCAAACTGCAAAGCTCTCCCAAGCTGTTTGAGCGACAATTTCTTTTGGAAAAGCGTCGTTCTCGAAGTGATTCTCTGGCGAGCGATTCGCAATGTGCGTGCATGATTTCCCGCCATGTGAAATTTCTAGCTTCATGTATTGAGGTCACTTCGTGTTTGCGGGGTAAGGAGGAGGCAATTTTTACACCAGTTTCTTTTTTTTTAGGTTGTGGCACGGCACTTTTCAAAAGCTGCTTCCTTCAAGAGTGATACTTGCTTTCCGGTTAACCTCCCTGCCTGTCTTTGTACCATTTTTCTCTATCCCTCTCTCTTCTGCAAGAGCAGAAACATATCATACTAAAGCACTAAGACGATGACATCGTTTTGATGAGGTCACTTTCTTTTTAGATTTTTGGTCATTGCGTTTACCCATGACGGTTTCTAATCTCAACAAACATCTCCCTGAAAACGTTATTGCAAATTGGTTTGTGGAATTCTGGAAAGTTGCCAAATTATTCAGGAAGGGAAACTGAGAAGCACTCGTGTGTAGCACGAGCAGAAAATCAATTCGGGTTTCTCAGAAGAAAAAAAAAACGAGCGGCTGTTAATCTTTCTTCCTGAAGCAACATTGCGTGAATCAGAAGAACCAATTTGCAGTATTTTGGGGCCATGTGTTTTAAGCAGTGAATTAATTCATCCTCGTGCTGCCATTTGTTAACTTCCTCGTTATCTCAGCTCATAGACAACCGCAACGGCATGGCGCTAGTACAGGTTTCCATACCCAGACCAGGGCACTTTTTCGGCAATTTCATTTCTAGGAAATCCTTATTAGTTTACTCGTGGCTCCATGCTAAAAACGTGTGCATCTGAGTTTCTTTTTTTCTGGGCTCCCAATATTCACCGCAGTGCCGATCTGCTATCGCTGTATAGTCTTCATTTGTGTCCACTTGCTCAAAAACTAAATTGTTGCATATTTATTTCTTGGTTAGCCAATATTGTTAACTGATAGCGTTTAACGTCCCAAAACTATCATATGTGTTTAGACAACTCACACGTAGACTAGTGCGCTCATGCATTCGCTTAAAGGGGCGTCGCCAACATATTCCTGCGTTGCGCGTTCTTTGTTGCAAGCGTTTCTTATATAACTCTGCATTATACACGCACCAAGATTCATTTATTGTCGCTGAAGAATCGGGTATCACCTTATTTACGTGGACGGTTCCCTGTTTCGGTTTCTGGGCGCCGAGTTGGGCAGTGACGTAGCAGTGTAGGTGACTCGTTCACGTGACCAGACAAGGCTGTGACGCACGTCGTGCTGATTATCGTCTGCTTTCGCATACACGTGTTTTCGTAGTCATCTAAGAGGGGGGAGTGAAGTCAGCACTACACATTAGCATATTAAGGAGGGTGCGCTGCGACACAGGGTGAGGGGTGGGGGGAGTGCAATGCCAGCCCCATAAAATGGCAAAATAGGGAGGGGTCACTGCAAGGAATCTTCATCCGCTCAAAGGGCAAGCTGCGCACGCTTATGCTCACTACAGATCTGATGTGACGTCAGTACAATTTTTGTTTAAGTCAGTGCTGGACGCGCCTTCGATGAGCCTTGCTCGGGAGAATGAGAATCGAGGGGCTGTTTAGAAGTCAATAAAAATACATTTCAAACGTTTGCTGTATGCAACCATTCATAATAGAGTTTACTTGCCTATACATGAAGCTTGTTTTAGTTTCAAAATTTGAGGGCACCACCCTTTTAAAGGAATTAAAAATAAAATTACCAGCGTTGATTCAGCTACTTTTTAACAGACGAAAAGCTGCAAATTGTGAAAACTGAAAGTTTTCCTATGGGTCATGTAAAGAGAGATTTTTATTGAACCGAATATGCACAGAAGCTGAATTACAAGCCAACTTGGAAGCGACCTTAACTTTTATATATTGGAATAAAACACAACAACGTCCCTACATGAGAAAACTTATAAAATATTGATGATGCTGGTAAAGCCCTATCATTTCTGGTAACTGCACGAAACAGCATTGCGATTTCCGACTTTTCTAAACTACAAAAAAATTCTGTAACTTTTACCTTAAGTTGATGTCATAACGAAGCCAACTCACCTTGCGACATGCGTAACCTTTTAATTATCTAATCTTAACTGTGTAAGCTTCATCTCTTAGAAAGGACCTAAAATTGCACAATTATAGTTTTCTCAAAATTCCTGGATAGCAGTCTTGCGAAAGTAGAGCAATCTTGTTAAGTAGGTCTTTTTCAGAAGATAAGTCAGCTTATGTGTAGTGGCGGTGACCTCACGCTTGCCATGCTATTTGGAGAGTCACTGGGTGGCGGCATTTGCACACTATCACGAAAAGTACCACGCTTTCTGCACGGCGAACATCTCCGGAAAACACTGACCCCCAGAATCGGTTTCAGCTGGAGGCACTGTTCGGATCTGAAAAAGGCCCATTTCACGGAAGCTACAAATTCATACGTACATTTGTCCAGTTGGAATGGCTCAATTAGGTAGATGATCGAATTTCGCAGTCTATTTTCGACGTTGTGTTCTGTACATTACATATTAGAAACGCTTCTTTAGGCAGAAAAGAAAAATAGTCCTTTAATAAGGTGTGTCCCCATAGCCACCTTTTTTTCCCATTTTTTTACTTTGTTAGCGCGTTCCCTCGGTCGGTCGTTCAGGCATCTTGTGGTCTGTCTGAAATACCATGCACCACAGAAAAGGAGAACCCTACAGACAACTTCCAGGGAACAGTGCACATACTCACCCGCATACCCACCGGCATGGATGGCACATACCCACCCGCATGTATTTGCCACTCGTCTGGAGGAGAGTGTTTGACTACGCATGTGACAGGAATATGACTGCATTCATGTCATGACCAGCGGGTAATATTTGTCAAACCCTCTTAACCTCTCATACTTATTGTGTTTTACACCAAGTTAGGGGGTGGTCATGAGGGCCATAGAGTTTCCTATAAATACACCAGAGGGAACTATGGCGCTAATGTCTATGGTAGCCGCCTCGCATGAACCTTCAGCGAGAGTGAGTATCGTGGGTAGTAAATGAATTAGCCTAATTTTCGTACTTTATGCTCCGTTTGGCTTCGTGTGGCATAGAGCCTCTTTTAGCACGAAACAACAAATGGAAAATATTCAGCAGTCACGCTTCACCACCATGATACTTTCAGGCTCATCAATCCAAATCTGGTCACTAAGTTCAAATGGTTTGTTCTTGTATACAAAACAAAACCAAAACACTGCAATAAACTGAGCCACAACTGCGTTAGCAGCCCGCAAGCACGAAGACTAGGCAAATATATGTACTACACATCATTCCCATGGTCGCTAAACGATCGCCGTGCCAGACCCCTCTAGTTAATTTTATAGGGAACCCTAAGATGAGAGCGTACCTAGACGTAGGCGGCTAGGTGCATGGACGGAAGGGTGGACAAATGGGTGAATGGACGGACGGATGGACGTATGAATGGAAGAACCGATGGACGGATGGATGGACGAACCGATGGATGGATGAATGGATGGATGGATGGATTGATTGATTGATATGTGGGGTTTAACGTCCCTAAACCACCATATGATTATGAGGGACGCCGTAGTGGAGGGCTCCGGAAATTTAGACCACCTGGGGTTCTTTAACGTGCACCCAAATCTGAGCACACGGGCCTACAACATTTCCGCCTCCATCGGAAATGCAGCCGCCGCAGCCGGGATTCGATCCCGCGACCTGCGGGTCAGCAGCCGAGTACCTTAGCCACTTGACCACCGCGGCGGGGGCATGGATGTGATGGATGGATGGATGGATGGATGGATGGATGGATGGATGGATGGATGGATGGATGGATGGATGGATGGATGGATGGTGGATGGATGGATGGAATGGATGGATGGATGGATGGATGGATTGGACTGGATGGATGGATGGATGGATGGATGGATGGATGGATGGATGGATGATGGATGGATGGAGGATGGATGGATGGATGGATGGTGGATGGATGGATGGATGGATGGATGGATGGATGGATGATGGATGGATGGATGGATTGGATGGATGGATGGATGGATGGATGGATGGATGGAGTGTATTGGATGGATTATGGATGGATGGATTGGATTGATGATGATGGATGGATGGATGGATGGATGGAGGATGGATGATGGATGGATGGAGGATGGATGGATGGATGGATGGATGGATGGATGGATGGATGGATGGATGGATGGATGGATGGATGGATGGATGGATGGATGGATGGATGGATGGATGGATGGATGGATGGATGGATGGATGGATGGATGGCTGGATGGATGGATGGATGGATGGATGGATGGATGGATGGATGGATGGATGGATGGATGGATGGAGGATGGATGGATGGATGATGGATGGATGGATGGATGATGGATGGATGGATGGATGGATGGATGGATGGATGGTGGATGGATGGAGGAAGGAAAGATACGCTCGAAGTCAGTGAAGTTCGCTAAGAAATGCTTCATATATTAAAGCAAAAGCAGGTCTTGCTTGCATTTACAATGCCGTCTGACACGTTCCCAGTACCGCTTCACATGTGCATGATAGCGCCCAAATAATATGCAGCCGGCGATGCGTCATACGACCTTGCTCGCCAATGAGGAAAAGGGGGCCCAAGCAGCGCTTCTGCACCAGGCGCGGATGGCCGCCCCCACCACCAAATTCTAATTTTTCAGCTTTTTTTGTTTTTTTTTCACCTTAATAATTGTTTCTTCATCCTATTTTATGTACTAAATGAGTGCTGCGAGCGTGTTTCAATACCTCATTTATTCTACAGCCGTGTTTTTATACCACATTTTTTTTCTCACCCACTGCAGCATCTGCCGGCGTCCCCACAGTATGGAATGTTTCTGAAGATGTATAGAGGCAGTGTTTTCAAAACATGCTTGTGGCGAATTATATTCCTCCCTCTTCAATGAAACATTGCACTCAGATGCACTGCAAAACAAAGGGAAATGAAAAGGCTCATGTGTGGCTGAAAGCTGCTGATGAGAATCACCGAATTATTTCACACGACGTATTTTGACCTCAAGGCCCACCACTGGAAATGCCGGCAGATGCCCATACATTCAGATACACTCACACATTCAGACGCGCCGTCGGTCTCCTCAAACCCATGCGGTCGCTGCAAGAAAGTTCCTTCCTGTTACGCTTCATTTCGTTTTAGAGGCAGTCGACTCAAACAAGACATTTCACGCAGTTTGAACACGGCGACTGCTTACCTTTTGAGTGAGAAGCAGTTTAAGGGTCTCCATCCCGACGACTGAATGAAGCGGGTACTCCATTGTCCACAAAGAGACAGTGACTGCAAATTATTTTGTGCTTTCTGTTAGTCGAGATTTACTTTTTTGCACTAAATAACATATATTGTTTCGAAAGTACTTATATAAGTTGTCTGGAGCGCTCTCGTAATGTGTGTGTGTGTGTGTGTGTGTGTGTGTGTGTGTGTGTGTGTGTGTGTGTGTGTGTGTGCGTGTGTGTGTGTGTGTGTGTGTGTGTGTGTGTGTGTGTGTGTGTGTGTGTGTGTGTGTGTGTGTGTGTGTGTGTGTGTGTGTGTGAGAGAGAGTGTGTGTGTGTGTGGGTGTGTTTTGAGTGCTGACAGCTTAACATATAGGGAGCGCGCCGGTGGTATCTTGCCTAGCCTGCAATTGAGGCGCCTCCGATAAAAGGCGACTTCGTAACCCATCGGGGCATATATTTGCTGGCTTTGTAGCTGAAAGCCATAAGAGCAGCACGTTAATAACAATAACGTTGGGGTTTAACATCCCAAAACCACCATATGAGACACCGTACCAGTGTTCTTCGGAAATTTTCACCGCTGTTGTGCCGCTACCTTGCCTGTCGCTACCGGCAGTCGTCGTTCTACATATAACAACATTGCGAAGCGGCGTCAACACAGTAGTTGTACGGCGAATTTGGCAGGGCTGTCGGCTCGCTCGCCAAAAACCTTTTGCAGACATGCCCAACCGACGGACTGCCCCGAAAGGCTATGTAGTCTAAGCTGTCGTCACCTCTGCGTTGCTTGGGTCCTCAAAGCACACCAGACAATGAACAGTGCGTCTGGGCTCAGTCTACGAAGACTTTTCCCACATTTCTTGGTGCATTCGTGCTTTCGTGGCCTTCCCGGCAGCTATGAATGAGTCATCCTTGCACCTTGCCACATCGATGGGTTGACTTCGCGCGTGGAATTCCACGTCATCGCACCATACTAGTTGTGCCGTGCTGTCGCATGGTGTATGGGCATTTTGCTACTGCGAACAGCACCTAAGTGAAGAGCGCTGAAATCAAAACTGGTAACTCTGGAACTCGGAGGCCTGCGTTTGCGCCTCTCTCTGAAGCAACCATTTGCATGTTTGTGGCACTATATGTCGCTTGGTCCGCACGTGTCGCAATAATACTGTGATAATACTCGAGGTAGTTCTCTACTATTTGAGGCCACTGGAGTATTGCGAACCAAGACATACCGGGCCAAATACAAATGGGTAGACACAGTATGCAGTGCGTGTGGAGAGGAAGAAAAAACTGACGAACACTTGATAATGTTCTGTTAAGGGCTTCGCCCTATAGTTCAGGATGATGGCGCAGAGTTTTTCAAAGCACTTGGGTTTAGCGACAGAAAGGGCAAAATAGACTTTAAGCGGGTAGAATTAACTAGAAGGAGGTTATCCAATTGGTGGCTAAAGTTAAGGCACGAGTGAAAATTAAACCCTTCACTGCAAAGTACGAATCCTCAACCTCACTTTTTATAAGGAAAAAATAAATCTAGTTTTTAGTTCATTAAGTATTACGGCTTGGTGGCGCTAGCCACCGCCCGATCTAAAAGGTACAGCCATATCCATCCATCCATCCATCCATCCATCCATCCATCCATCCATCCATCCATCCATCCATCCATCCATCCATCGCCACATTATGGCCACCAAAATTATGGCACGTGCCTGCTTAAGGCCGGTGCGCATGCGCAGACTACCTACCCGTAAAAGGCCCATTGTGTGTGTTTCTCCCTGACCGCGCGACGAACTGGGCATGCCTTTCCCCTTTACCTGCGTTCAAAGTCAGGTGGTTTTTTACTTTTCCTCTGAGGGAGTGGAGAGGAAGACTATGGCATTAGATTGTCCTGGCCTGGACCATATTTCTTTTTTTTCATGCGGGGAATTTCGGGTAAACCACGATATAAAACACGAGTGCCGAGACGCACAAGTGTGCTTCATCCTTTTTATTTATTTATTTACAGAATACTGTAAATCCCCCATGGGGATTATTACAGGGGGGAGCATCACTGTCACCACTTTCGACGTTTCAAACAGGAAAAATTAGAGTAATAAAGAACATATAATGACTGAACACAGTTGTACGGCAAAGAACAATCATATATAGTTATTTGAACGATAACCAAGTACAAAGTACACCAATGGTACACCGACAAAGAAACAGTAGTCGAAAAGAAACGAAGCACAGAAAGAAGAAAACACAGATCATGTATTGTTATCAAGGAACCGTATTAAACAATAAATATATGCAGACAAGTGCTTTAGTATGACAATTGGAAACAGGAAGGACTGCGTGAAGAAAAACAGGTGATCACTGTACATGCTAACTAGGGTATGCATGTTGTATCACGTAACTATAAACATGTAAATTCTGTATATACACATTCTGAGATTCGGATAGCTCCGGTCGGGACCATGCTACCCGAAGTCGCAATAATAAAGCACACCATGGGTTCTGACAACACCTCATTCCCAAAACCGTCTTACGTTTTTAACGTGCTCCGAAATCTAAGCCCACAGGCCTCAAGTATTTCCGCCTCCATCGATAACGCGGTTGGTTAACACTTGGACGTGTTGGTATAAAGAGCAAATAAGGAAAAAAGCAGCACTGAAATTTTGACGAACGCAAAAGAAAATGAACGACGACAGATGCTGACTCACAACTGATCTTTATTTTGCAATGTGGACACAATTTTACCACGGCAGTAAAAACATACGTGACTAACACCAACGTGGTCTTGTCCCTCTGACGTCCACATTGCCATATAAGCGTGCTGGGTCACAAATTCGCATGATTCATCTCAAAAATTAAACAAGCAAATTCATTCTGAAGAAGGGTTATAGACATCATACTGACAAACCTAAAGACTTTTACGGCGTACTATTTTATTTGCTACAATTATTTATCTAGTTATTTTTCTTTGTATCTGCCAATGACCTTTGTTTCGCGAAACTTCGATGTGCGGCCACATTGTTTTGTGATTGATGCTAGCGTGGCCTTCAGTAGCTTTCTGCGCGCTGTACTCGGGTTCTGTCAACCTTACAATTAAGTACCTTTCCGTTCGACCGACGTATCTTTGTCGGCCAATGGGCTTGCACGTATGCAGTGGTGGCACTACACAAAGGTTAACATGTTCACATAGGCGCCTACACCTCAATAAGAGCAAAAGGACTTTGACTGTCTTTTGCGCCCATTTAAGGCGAGGACAATACTTTGTCTCTTTCTCTTTTCTTTCCTTTCTCTCTCTCATCTTCATAACCCCCGTTGTCCCATTCCCCCAGCGTAGGGTAGCAAACCGGGAGCGTGCCTTGTTAACCTTCCTGCCTTCTCTGTTGTTGTCCTTCTTTCCTTTTTATCTTCTTCGGCGGAACAGTGGGATAGAATACACATGTTCAGCGCATTCTACGAAGCTGATCTTTTTTTTCGTTTTTTTCTTTTCTACGCTGAGCTGCTGGTTACTTGCCTCGTTGCATATACTTGACCAGTATATACAATGAACACTGACGCGATCCTTTGGATTTCATGACACGTCCACACGCTTTGATACCAATGGGGCATGAAATATAAAAAGCAAGTGCAAGCAACGTCATATACGCGTAGTCTGTTCCCGACGCAATACTTGACAATAACCAGCGAGAGTGCCTTGAAAAAAACTGTGTTTAAGTGGCTCACGTTAGCCCAGCTCTTTTTTTTCTCTGTCTTTCCAAGGCGTTAGAGCGATGGTCCTGAAAAATTTAGCACAATTCAATGAAGTCATTTCAGCGGTTCATGCAGGAGGCTTCTTTATGTAGACAACAAAGAGTCGACGCCTGTTGAAAAACTATTGAATAGTTGCACAGCGTTTATGTATTGCTTTGTCATACTGTCTTTATTTTCCCCGTGCCTTTCGCTGTACTTTCTAAATGAGTACTATGAACCAGCTAGCCCTAACCTAAGTACTTCTATAGCCAGCCGGACGAGCGCATGGTGTGGAACAGGGAAGCTATGCGTTCCTGCGAACATTTTCTTCCTATTGCTGTAGGCACCAATTTTTCTGCTCAATACTTAGCTCTTGAGAAACTTTTACGGTGTTTCTGAAGTAACAAGCCAGGTCACACAGCATAAAAGTGAGCCTTTCAGTGTGCGTATGTGTGTGTCTGACGAGTGCTATCTCAAATTGTACGCATCGCCCCCCCCCCTCCCTGTAGCCCGGCGCCATGCAGCCCGAATGCCAGTAGACGTTCTCAATGGAGCTAGGAGAATGCGACCCGCGCCTGTCGCAGAGCTCTGCGCTCTAATCGCTCAAAACTGAGAACGAACTTGTCGAGAAAACCGCCCCCAACTTTGGGCGTGGTGTTTTTTTTTTGTTTAGAGGATATATATATATATATATATATATATATATATATATATATATATATGTGTGTGTGTGTGTGTGCGTGTGTGTGTGTGTGTGTGTGTGTGTGTGTGTATTATATACGCCACTTTGAAACCATGTCCTTCGCATTGCCGCTGCTTTTGCTGTCTATGTTGCACATGTCTCTCCCTGATCAATTTTTCTCGTCTCATCGTGGCACTTAGTGGTTGCCGGCAACCGCCCTGTGTGTCGGAAATGACTTATCTCCCTCGCGATGGCATCCGTTGTCTGAAAGTTCTGTACAGCGGCAGCGCCCTCATGTCTTCGCAACGTGACCTTTCTACAAATTATGGGGTTTGTTGGCTCTAGCAGCGCGCGCTCAATTATTTTTCTTTTTTGGGTTTGAAGTTATCCAACCGGAAAAATTTTTTCTGGTGTTGACGAGTTAAAAGAAAGATTTGATTAATTCCGCTGGTGATACCGACACCAAAATAACGGACGACGCTCATTGTATTGCTATGACAAAAAAAACAAATGCTTTGAACTTGCCGAAAATGATTCTTCTTGTAATAATAAATGCCGGACGCATCATGTGCTGAGTACACATGTATATTAACAAACTGTATACATACTTCCTAGACCTATTCAAGGGGGGGGGGGGTGTTCAACTCCCTCTTCTGGTATTTTTTGTATTTTGCTTGCGTGTGTATACACACACGTTTATTCAAACACAGCCATGAATATACATAAAGTATCGTTTAAATACCACTCCCCCGGCCCCGAATTTTTTTTGTGGGTACATCCCCGGCATACATTAAACGTCTATCTGTAGTCTGTAACGTTGCCTGCGTTCAATCAACGTTGACGGTGGCATAGCGAAATCGAGGCACACGGAAATGGATGGGGATAGTCGGAATCGAAAATGCCTACTTAAAAATGATGCGACTGAACGAGAAGACATTGATGATTTGAACCATTCTGTACACACGTCAGGGCACCGCGGCTGTGGTAGAGCAGCCGCTTCTCTTTCGCGTACCAGTGACACTCTATGGGCACCCAACGGAGAATGAACTACTGGGTTGAGAGTTGCGCCTCGCTGTCAAGGGAAAGGCTGGCGTTCATTGCGCCACTGCGGCTGTTGGTGCTCAATGAAAACACCTGGCTTGACATTTGTGCCCATATCTTCGAAATAAAGCTATTTACAGTCTCCGTCTGTTTACCGACTACGCAAGGTGAAAAGCACACTGCGCTGTAGCCGTGATCGGCCTGCTTGAAAGACAGCGAATACTGCTGAGAGCAAGCTATGTCACGTGCTTTTTTTCACAGTGGTCTGTCGGTACGAATAAAATTTCCAGGCTTGCGCAAAGCAAGCAGTGCGGTCACAGCGAAAGCTGGAATGGTGTCCTTTCCAGAGCCCATGGGGGCCATAAATAGAAGTACGCATGCAAGGTACATAAACCACCGTAAATTTGAGCAAGTAGAGAAGCACCCAATATGCCACTGTTTGCATTTCTGCTGCTTTACTTAAAGTCAACAAACTTGAGCGACCGCCTGTAGACTGTGTGTGCTCCCAGAGTGTGCTCGTGATTGTGTGTACCTTCTCATCTCTCTGCAACCTCTTTTCTCCCCTTCATCCCTTCCCCAGTGCAGGGTAGCAAACCGGATGTGCGTCTGGTTAACCTCCCTGCCTTTCTTTGCATCTTTATCTCTCTCTCTCTCTCTCTCTCTCTCTCTGAGGATAAGTGAGGTTAAGTAAGACAAGATGCGCACTTTGTGCCGTGGCTTCTGACGGTAAAAAATTATGGCTGAGTTTTTTGATAGGCTGGAAACATTGAATAGCTGACTCATTACGCAAGTCAAATTGTGTGAAGCCTGTTTCTTATTTCACTCTTCTAACTTGCTACATTATATTGTAAACCCGGCTCCTTGCTCGATGCGACATCTGCATGCCGTGTTCTAGCGAAGGAATTCCAAAAACCAGCGTAGCTCTGTGAATACTCAAATGTCCCACAGAGGTCCCCGGTTGAAATCCCACCCGTTGACAGAACTTTCGAAATGCGAAGTATTTTATGGTCAAGCTCGATCCGGTGTGCGGCGTGAACACCCTTACTGAGCACGCGCTCTCCTCCACCTCTCCCGTCTCCTATGCTCCTTCCTCTGTCTCCTTGAGGCATCTCTCCCTGCGGGGTTTATATCACCACTGAGCATGCGCAACCCCTTCCCCTGTTCTGCTACGCTCTCCCCTTTCTCGCCTCGCAACGCCGATGCAAGCAGCGTCCGCTAGTTTACGCTCGCCCCCTCTTTCTCTTCTGGGCAGCTTTCCCCTCCACGTTTACACCCCCATTGAGCCTGAGCGCCCCCTCCCCTCTTGTCTCGCAACGCTGACGCCGGCAGTGTCTGTTTGGAAATTTCTCCTTAAAAATAAAAATAAACGACTGCTTGCGCTGCACAACCGTTCACCGGTGAGGCCGTATATATAGACACTGGATTTGGACCTCCAAGGTAGTGCCGGTGGGAAATTTTCATGTGTATTGTTCAACAACAGCAAAAAATTTTCCAACATGCTTGTTAACTGAAAGCGAAACGCCAGTGTCTGTGTACAATCGAAGTCGTCTGCCTCTAATTGCCATTAGCAGTGATTGGCATGTTCCAGTAGAAAACACCGGTCCACCACTGCGCGCTTTGCACCTCCCCAGGTTTCTCTCCTCTGCAACGCCACGACGAGCGCCAGCGTCGATGCCTCAACCAGTATAAGCGTTAGCGCCCGCTGCTCCGCATCTATACATTGTGGCTTTTAGCGGGAGATAGTGCAATTTTTATTACATTTATTTTAAGGGACAAGCTCCCTAGGGTGTGGCTCTGGCCTTCCTTCGTTGTTGTACGTAGCACCAGTAGCACATACCCGCTCTAGAGCGCGTATGTGCCACAGAGGGCGCGAGATGGGAGATGGCGGTACTTGGAGTGTTCAGTAAATGTACGCATGGACGGACGCGTGGATGGACTGTTGGATAGACGCCTAGATGGACGGACAGACAGACTAGCAAACGGACAGACAGACTAGCAAAGGGACTGGCGGATGGACGGATGCGTGGAGCGGGTATGCGCCACAAGGGATGCGAGATGCGAGATTGCGGTACTTGGAGTGTCCACTAGATGGATGCATGGACGGACGGACAGAGCAGACTACGAACGGACAGATGGACGGACGCGTGGGCGTATGGACGGACAGACGGATGGATGGCGGACTCACGGACGGACGCATGGATAGATGGACAGAGGCAAGGATGGACGCATGGATGGTCGCGCGGACGGAAGGAAGCAAGAACGAACAGAATGACGGAAGCACGGACGGACTGACGGACGCTTCGCCCCGCTCATCATCATTCATTGCGTGGATATGCTGTGATTTTTTTTCTTTCTCACGATAGCGTAAGGGCTGCGGACACCAGCATTGGTGTCGGCGTATTACTACGGTTTCTAAATCGACTGTTTTTGTGATCTGTATGAAGTTTTTACTGTATATAATAAAGGCCTCAACCGTGATCACTGTCACCAGAGTCATGGCCTAGAGTACGGAGTGACTACTTACCAAATGCTATATATGTGTGGTGTGTAGAAGCAAAGGTTAAAGCCATCACTGCAGCTGTCACCAGATTGACTCCATTTATTGATATTGAAAAGCGAGCTGGACGACACGGAACCTAAACCACTGTTGGAGGTGTTCATGCTTTAGTGTGGATGATAGTAACAGTTGCCGACGTTCTTACATAAGTTTTCTGGGTAAACGTTTTTTTAATTTTTTGCTACATCGGATACCAACAGCGGCGGCGGGGCACCGGCGGAAAACTCACACTGCCAGTGCCGCTGTGATCTGACAACAGGAAGGAAATGAAGGAAAAGCTTTATTTGCAAGGGTTTGGGACAGAGGTCATGAGCCTGATGGGTGGGGCCCCAAGTCCAGGGATCCACTGGCTGCTGCCGCATGTCTGACGTGACGCAGAAGTGCAAGCTGCACCTCTGGGTCAGAGCTGGTGAGCTGTGCCTCCCTTTGCTCGAAAGTATTACAAAGCTTGTACTGACCTAAAAAGGTATCAAAATTTGGTTTTGCCATCCCCACGATTTTGCCATCCCCACGAAATGTGGTAGAGCAGTGGCGAGCCTCCACACCACGGACACGCATGCCCATACAGCGTTGGAAAAATTTTGTGTAATCTTTGAAGATTGGGAAAGACTCCCGTTTGAATTCGGCGGATCTGACAATAGCTTTCGCTATAAAATGGGGTGTACATGAAGGAAGCTTCTGTTCAGCGATCACTTGGCCCCAGCGTTTGTGCGAGCCCAAGCAGCAGTTGCTGCGTATACGTTACCAAAGCTTTTCTATATTTTGTTAAAGCTTTGGGAACATTGGTGCCGATATGGCGGCTTGAGTGTGCTGTCGGGAAGCTTCGTAATGTATTGTGTATATAGTTATTAGCTTACAGGAGTTGATTTTGTTTCAGAATAGCCGCTTTTGATTTAGAATATTGTCTTCACTCAATTGATCGAATGTTCAAGCAACTACTTCTTTAAATGCGGAGCATTCTCAAGTCGCAGGATGTCGCACTTCGGCGTCGGCAGTCTGTGCATCATGGCGTCTCTCGTCTCGTGCCGGCCCAGGAATACACCCGCAAAACTGTCACCCCCCCCTCCCCCTTTCTGCATCGGCCTCGCAAGGCCGATGCAGAAAGTGTCTGCTAGTAAAAAAAAAATGACTGCTCGCGCGGCACAACCCCTAACTGGTCACCCCGTATAGGCGCTCGATCGCGCGTTATAGGAATTCATTCGATGGCGTCTTTATTTGGCTGTCGCTTGACTTTGAAGGCAACTCTTTTTCTTCATTCAATAAGTAAGAATTATAACGATGGAATAAAACTTAAGCGTTCCCAAGCCATACCTAAATACGCAACGTTCACGCGATACTCCCGGCACCACTCTGCGACGCAATTACTATAGTTACCCCCGTGGAAAGAGGCGGGTGGCATTTTTTTGGTGTACACTTCTTTCTTATGGAAGCGCAATTTAGGTGATGCTTTAGCAGTCTTGTGTACTAGATATTTATTATACACGCATGTATAAATTCGTCGTAATTCAAAGTGCATGGGATTGAGTAACGTTACTTAACCTAGAAAAGTCATTCATTTGTTTCTGAGAAATTCGTGATTACAATGCAGTCCGCGAAGTAATATATAAGGTTCAATTTGTTTATCAATATTTGCACATTATCGTGATATCCGCATTTGCATGCACATCTCGGAGGCCATGCAGAAACTTTTATCATGATAGCCCTTTAATCAGGCTTGATACGGCCACCCTAAGACGCACCTGAAAGGCTAGTTCACATTCGCTGCATCGTTCTGAAATATCTGGTCACATTTGTAGGCAACTTTAGGCTGGTCAAGTTTGCTTGAGTGTCATAGCACGACCGTACATTTCGCCCACTTTCTCGCTTTCTCTTTATGGTGAGAATATGCTGGTGGATTTGGTTGTCCATGTCAAGGGTGCAATGACGTCAAGACTCGCCATTTTTTCGAGTAATTGAAGGTGCTCCACCGAACTGCACGTGCCCACTAGGTTGACCCATCGGCAACTGTCCCGCAGGAGCATGCACAACCTACTATAGACCTGCTTTGCACGAGTGAAAATGCTGAAGGGTTCGCTTGTTTACCCGGATATGCACGCTACCTGGGGGTGCCTTCGACACCTGATTCGATATCAGACGTGTATTAATGTTCTATTTGAAGGCTTAGTTCTCTATCATTTGTATTTATTGTGAGCAAAGCTCCAGTTATGGGTACCGAAACGCCAATAGATAATGTTGATTCTCTTCTGCTCAGCGTCGTATTTTTTTTCAGTGAGTCTTGGCTGCCAGACGGGCGTCCTTGGTTTCGATTATGCCAGCATGAGGCGTCATTGTGACGTTGTCACACGACGTCCTACTTTCTTGAAGGGGCATTTTTTCGCGTATTAGTAAAGTACAATTTCACAAACCCGAAAGCAGTGCTTTTAAAACGAAAGGATACTTGGCAAAAAAAAAAAACGCGTGAAAGAAAATTGTGGGTTGAGACGCCAGCTTGAAACCCTCGCTTAAAACACCAAGACACCATAGATCTTGAAGGCGTCAGCTCGGTTCTACGCTACTTCTAATCAATAAAACTAGAGTACATTGTCATGTGCGGGTGTCATAGACCGAGCACACGAAGTTTCAGAAAGTTTCATTGTACCAATGTAGCCAATGTCGCCAAAATACGCAAGTACGTTTTGAAATTGTTGATATCACGCGTGGAGGTTTACCAGCGCAATTGAAAAGTGAAACTCTAAGCTTCGTTTTCTCCGCTAATAATAAACTTATGATAGCGAAACACACAGCATTATACTCATCATTGTGCAGTTTGCCAGTGTGAAGCAAGTTTTTGTTTATTTTTTGTGCCCTTTTAAATGTAGACCGATCACGACAGGAAGGAGACATGTTTCTAGTGTGGAGGCTAACTAAAACCACCATCGGTGCAGAACTTTTCTTTTTATTTCAACGTGGGATCAGTGCAATCGACGCAGAGAAAAAATGCGGGAGTTTTTGCGGCACAAGCATGCGGATTTCTTACAGTTTGTATCTTCCACCCTGCATGCAGTTGCAGCCATCTTGTGAGATAGAGTACAGTACGCCTGAGCACAAAAGTAGGCAAGTAAAACTCTAATTTCTTCCTTTCTAAAAATAAAACTGCACGTTGCTTGCTTGTGAGGAAAAATAGAACGTACAACAAAACGTGCTCCGAAAACCATGTTCCTATATTACTTTTTATAACATCGACGAGCGCTAGTGTAAGTCCAGTTCACGTTTATTGCAACTGGGCACGTGCAGGGGCTTTAAAAAGCGCATCAGCGTTAAAATTCCGCCATGATCTGCGCAGCTTCCGTGGCAGGCAAGCCTCGCTTCCTCTGGGCAGGCGCCGCTCTGCGTTAAACATGCTGTTTATCTCTCTTGGCACTACGACGACACGTCCAGGGCTTCAGCGTGCTCGCGCTCTATGCAACGGAATTTCTAAATGCACGCGTAATCCATGTGGCGGGACCTTCATTAGCTCTCAGTCTGGAACTTTAACTGTTACTAATCGGTGATCTGAGGTGAAAGTTTAATAATCAATTTCGATTGGGCTTGGCCAGTCTTGATTGATTGATTGATATGTGGGGTTTAACGTCCCAAAACCACTATATGATTATGAGAGACGCCGTAGTGGAGGGCTCCGGAAATTTAGACCACCTGGGGTTATTAACGTGCACCCAAATCTGAGCACACGGGCCTACAACATTTCCGCCTCCATCGGAAATGCAGCCGCCGCAGCCGGGATTCGAACCCGCGCCCTGCGGGTCAGCAGCCGAGTACCTTAGCCACTAGACCACCGCGGCAGGGTGTTGGCCAGTCTTACCATGGGGTTTTGATATTGAGTAGTCTCCGATACTGTTCGCAACACTCAATTATTTCATCTGTAGGAAATTTCATTCATTTCACTACTGATCCATTTTAGCACACTTTGTTAAAGGTATCGGGCGATATCTATGTTTTGGTCTCGTTGATTTATTTAATTTCTTTACGATAAATTTTGAGCTCTTAAAGTATTCTTAGTCGGTGCTCAATTAACATTTAACCTCTTTACAAAGTGTAAAGGTGAAGTACGACAATTTCAGGTTTGCGCTACTGCAAGTGAATTGTCGTCGACGCTTGACCGGACGGGGACATTCCGCGACTAATCACCGCTTCATCATTTGGCTTTCGAAGGCGCCAATGCCGATCAACGTACATGCACGCGCGCGTATGCTCCACTCCGTGCTCACACGCCCCCTCCTGTGAACCTGTCTAGAATCACTGGGGAGTGAGGCCAGCTTACGGTGGATAGTACGCATACGCAGACCATCCTGGTACTACGATACCACCGGCGTGCTCCGCCAGTGAGTGGCCAGTGCTACGACGCTCGGAATTTTTCACGGTGCACTTTTCTGCAAGACAGGAGGGTCTCCCTGGAGCCGCATGGTCTGGCTGATGTTTTGTTTTTTTCCTCAAGAACATGTAGATTTTGTCTTTTTCTTGCTTTTGCAAAGACTATTTTTATGGCACCGTTTTTAGGTGCCTTTGTGTCTGTGTTATTATTTTTTTACTTTAGGAGTATTCTCTGCCTTTATTTCGTAAACTAATCACAAACCTTCGTTTTTGGATAGCCTGAAACCTTGTATGGGACAACTCGGCTATATTGTTAATATATTGCGTCACGATTACGTTTACGTGTCGCATTATCGCAGTTATAAGAACAATATAGTATCATCTGTTTTTGCTCATGGCTAACCATATAAAGCTTGAGCTTCATTTTGCTGATACACGTTTTAGAGCACATTCTATAAAAAGTGTCTCATCATTTGTGTTTTCATCGTCAATTGTAGACAAAGAACTAAAGGGCGTTTGCCCGCTTTTATTTTAGGTATTTTTCTCTTAGATACATATACTTTGTTACATTATACTGCTTATGGTACTTTGTCTCAAAATATAGATTTATTGCAAAGACCCTCTGTGTACCGCAATAGCAACATTTAATTGACGTATTATATGACATTGTGTGCTAAATCTACCATATTGAATAGGAAGCTTGCCGTAAAGGGGACCGGACTATTTCAACCAGATGAAGCTCATTATCGTGCCTTCAGATTCAAATAGATGGCTTCTTTTTACTTCTCTCCCGCCATGCTGCCCTATAGCTTGTCGATTCATCTATGAGTACGTAGGTGAGCGTTTGCGTGTATTCATATCACCAACATATGACAAATTATGTGTCTTTACAGTTTGATCATGAAAAAGTCTTATCAAACCTTTAATGTCTCTTTTCACTGTTCAGGATTTATTCGATAGTTCTTAGTAACGCGCTACAAGTGATTGATTACTTGTACAGAATTAAATTTTCTCTTAATTTTGCAATATAACCAATTCATTTTTCCAAAGAAACATTCTGGGTAATTCTATAGCATTTTCGTGTACTTAATCTTCCACAGCGGGGGTTACTTTGTGGCCTTGGGGGAGCCCAACCCTTTCTCTAGCATGATGGCAATCGTCCTGCCGTGGTGGTCTAGTGGCTAAAGCACTCGGCTGCTGACCCTCAGGTCGCGGGATCAAATCCTGGCTGCGGCGGCTGCACTTCCGATGGAGGCGGAAATGTTATAGGCCCGTGTGCTCAGATTTGGGTGCGCGGTAAAGAACCCCAGGTGGTCGAAATTTCTGGAGCCCTCCACTATACGGCGTCTCTCATAATCATATGGGGGTTTTGGATCGTTAAACTCCACATATCGAGCATGATGGCAATCGATAGTGTGTGGGGGTAAGTGAGGGGGAGGGGATAACGCTTTCGACGCGACATCATCAACACAGCCCGCGTTGGCCTGTTTTCTTTCCTTTAATATCGAAGGCCAACGCAGTCCATGCAGATCTCCCGACAATACTTAAACTTGTGGTTACCCCCGCTGCACCAACACCCTATAGATTCCCAAGGCCTTTACGACGGTTATGTGACGTCACCCCATGTGTCCGCACGAACGCTGCGTTCCGGTATTCCGGAGCATCAATCTAGCTTCTACTAGTGTTGTAAGAGTTCGTGATGAGGACTAAATACTATATGATGTCTTTGAGAAGCTTTTTTGAGTGAAATTGAAGCATTCCGCATGTGATTTTATTCTTGTAAGAAGAAACCATGCGACACTGGTTATGTTTTAAACATGCGTGCGAAGAAAAAAACGTGGCTTTTATAAATGCGCTGCACATGAAACACACCACGCGTGGATACTTATTCATATACCCTAAAGACCCGAGGGTATTACTTGGGGGGTGGGGGGGGGGGGGCGGTGGATTATGGCATAAAATCATAGAATCAACGCCAGCACTAAAGTAACGAGAGGTTTGAAAAACTGAATATCATCGTACGAAAGTAAAGAACAGTGAAATGTAATTAAAAGCTACATATAAAGTAATTAAATATACAAGCTGCACGAAAAGTTAAAGAGGAACAACAAGACTGAACGTTTTTTTCCGCACAGTGGTAAAGTGACGGAGCTATATACAGTGAGCCAGAAATATCACGATGCACACATGTTTGTACACTGTCGTTCTTTGTGAAAGGAAACACGCGAACGAGTGGCATGTGCTCTGTGGCGGCTGCCTACAGCACCATCAACCGACAAAAGAAGAAAGCACGTTCGCTTTTGTCGTCATCTATGGCCAAGCAAGATAGCGAGTCATGGCCGGTAGACAAGCGCTGCAAGATTACTTTCCTTCACCACTCGCGCGGCAAGCGATATCGGGTGATTACTGCAGCTTGCGCCTTGGTCGCGCACAACGTTTGATATGTTGGCAGTGGACTACCACTGCAGGCCTGAGCAGGGAAAAAGTGCAATCTTGCAGCGTTTACCCACCGGCCATATCTCATTATATTTTTTTGGCAACAGATGATGCTAAAAGTGAATGTGTTTTCTTTTGCTGTCGGTTGATGGTGCTGTAGGCAGCCGCCGCAGAACACAGGCCACGCGTTTTGCGTGTTCCCTTTCACAAAGGACGACAGTGTACATCTGAGGCAGTTATACAGTGTTGCTCAAGCATGCAGATGAAGTTTCAATTTGTTGGTGAATTTCTCGAGGCTTTTTGCACAAACAATATCCTTAGAAAGTTTATCCCATTGATTAATAGCAAAGGCCAGTGGCAAATATAAGAACAGGCTTGTACGGGCAAAGAAAGGTTGTAGTTTGAATTCATGATAAAGGCGAGAGCATATTGGATGGGCGGATTTAATAAGCGCAGACAGTGGCGAATCATTATGATAGAGGTTGTGGAAGAGAGATGGAAGTGAGAACAGTCTACGTGACTGCGAAGACGGCAACTTCAGCGACATTTTTATTTCATTTATGCTAGAAGTTTGAGAGTAATTCTTTGTTATGAATCGGAGCTTTTGTTTTGAAGGGACTCTATTTTATTTGTGGGGTAAGCCTGGTGAGGGCTTCATATTTTTGAAGCATAATGAAGAATATAGCGGACTAGTGTACTGTAAGCTTAAAGTTTAGTAGCAGAATTGGCGAAAGGTAAGTTTCGTCTGATAAATTCGAATGTCTTATGCGCGCTGCTAGTGATAGTGCCAATGTGTAGGCTTCATGATAAGCCACTCGTTAAATGAACTCTCAAATACTTGAAATTGAATACAATTTCGAGTTATTTCTCATTCAATGTGTAGTTATGAGTTATTGCACTTGCTTTTGTATAAAATGAACTAACCTTTGTTTTCTTCACGTTGACCTACAACAGCCAGTCCTGGCACCACTTACTTAACATATTAAGATCCCTCTGCAGGTTATTAGCATACTCACTGTTAGTCACCATTTTATATCACGCAGTCATCCGCGAACAACCTTACCATGGAAGTGATAAAATTAACTATATCATAATGTAAAGTAGAAATAGGATCAGTCTCAGAACAGATCACTGAGGCACTCTATTTCACGCGCGCTAATGAGGAGTGTTTGTCGTTTACTGCAACGGATTGGCACTGGTTAGTTATAATTCAGATATCTAAATAATTACGTGATTGTTTTAGTCAAGGCTGGTAAGCTTTTGCATTAGTCTGCCATGAGGAACTTTATCGAAGGCTTTTTTAAATCTACAAAAAAGTATCGATCAGGCATATATTATGTACGGCGATGTGAATATCAGTAATGAACTCAAATAACTGTCTCGCAGGGTTGTCTGCGCAGGAAGCCGTGTTGGTTGGTGAAAAATAAATCATTTTACCCTAAGTAATTCCTTACTGCCAATGAAATAATGTGCTCAAGAAGTTTACTGCCAATACTAGTTAAAGAGATTGATCTGTAGTTATTTGGGCTAAAGCGGTCTACGGATTTAAATATAGGTATCAAGAGCGCTAGCTTCCATTCGTCGGTTATACAGCCTGTGTCGAGGGACTGTTGGAAAACGGCACTCAACATGGGACATAATTCTAGTTTTACTATTTTAGGCAGTTTCGCGCATATTTTGTCAGGACCGGGTGCAGAACTTGCAGGAAGGCGATAAATGGCTACTGCGATGCCTTGTGGAGCAATAAGAATATTTTCCATTTGAGAAGTTAAACAAATAGTGCGTAGGTTAGGTATCATTGGAGTGTTAGCTCCACTTTGCGAGTTGCGTAAAACGCCTGATGACCTGCGTGCTTCACTGCATGCTTCGGGCACCCCTTAGCGTAAGAATTCACGCCAACGAAGCGTCGTACCTATGCAGAAGCTTGTTTTACATCAAAAACAAAAAAGAAAAAAACGAAGGCATTCCAGTTGCACAGCGAAACAGCCGTCGACAGATACACTGCATAGTTGTAAAGACAAGCCTAAATACTCGCGTTGTTCGCAGCTAAAGCCCCTCTACCTTCGGAACGAAGTATAGGGGCTTCATCCACAGCAGGACCAAAGCGACGCTTCTTACGCATATCAAAGCACTCATTGCATGTTCTGCTTACAAAACCTATATTACCACCCGTGTTTCTTTCTTACTTCACTTCTGATGTATTAAGTAATTGCCTACAAAGACTGTAAGTAATGCTCAAAGCCAACCATGTCTGCGGTGTTCCATAGGCTTTGGGGATGCAGTAGATCATTTTCTTAAAACTGCGCATGAGACGCGAACATTAGATATTCTTCTGGACCTTACGTGGCTGCTAGCAATAACGCTGTAATATCCTATGGCAAATGTATCAATGCTGACACGCGTCACTACTTGTCAGTAGATCCACGGCGGGCGCTCCATTTGCCGCTTTTAGTGCACTGTGCACGGCTGTAATCTGACTTTCAGTTTAGCGGCCACAAGTTCGGCCAAATAAAGGTTCATCCAGGACATGCAGTCTGCTGCCTTCGTCAACGTCATGACTACGTGGCATGCTACTGGGTATTTTAAGAACTAAAGCGACACCTTCAGAGTCCGCCGATGCTTGTTAAGGCCGAAACCAAGGTCAATCTAAGTATGTCGCGAAAGTCGGAACGAAAAGTGGTTTGAAACCTATTGTGACAGACATCAACAACCACGTGACAATCGAAGCACATCTAGGTAAAGACGGGACAAATAGCGAGAACAAAAAAATTACTTGTACGTTATTTTTATTAGCTTTATTTTATTTCTACAAAATATTGTTAGATTACTTTATTAAAGCTTTGGCCTTTCGTATGTGGTTCAGCGCCCATTTTTTTTTCGTTTAGTTTCAGAAACAGCGGGCACATGAAGGTAGTGTGGTAACATGGGCTAACGGATTTAAAGGCGTGTCCAGGTGATCTGCTATCAGAGCTTGTGTTTAGTTCGGCGTGTTCTTTGGTTTGGCGCATTACCAGGTCAACAAGCCATCGCTCACTTTTTCGTAGTGATTTCGTGCATACCTTCAGAAGTTTACTTATTTTTTATGTGTGTTTCATAGCTCAACTAGCTCACAGAATGTGTAGATAGCTGCTCCTCTGACTGCCGACTGTTTCTATAGCTAGCGCAAGGCTGGCATGCCCTCGCCTTTGGTGGCTGTGAATGATACAGGCTAAGCAACAAGACGTTGTATTCTACGACTGCCAAAGCTATAATTTCAAAGCTGATGTATCGCTGTAGTGGTTTTCGATGAATCGGCTACGTGAGTTTTCGAACTATTATGCTATTGTGATTGTGAACAATTGTCTCGCAATTGCCTCTGCGAAGTTTTTTGTGCATATTGCAAGTACGTCATCTGGCTAATAAAACAACTTTGTTTCCTCAATCTTCGTCATTTTCGTTTGTTTTCTCTCGGATGCAATTAACGAGACACAAATAAGGCGCAATAAAATCGCGTAATAATAATTACACGTGAAAGATCAGCAATTAAGAACATTTTCAGTTTCGCGCTATGCCCCGCCGTGGTGGTCCAAGGTACTCGGCTGCTGACCCGCAGGTTGTGGAATCGAATCCTGGCTGCGGCGGCTGCATTTCCGATGGAGGCAGAAATTTTGTAGGACCGTGTACTCAAATTTGGGCGCGCGTTAAACAACCCCAGGTGGTCAAAATTGCTGCAGCCCTCCACTACGGCGTCTCTCAATCATATGCTGGTTTTAGAACGTTAAACCCCGCATACCAATCAATCAGTTTCGCGTCATGTAGGGCAAAAGTGCAACGTTGCTACTGCTACCGGTTGTGAGGTCATATTTTATGTTTTATTTGATCTTAGTTGTCCTTTTCTCACGTAGATGGTAGCGGTAGCAACGAGCCGCCGACTACTGGATCCATGGGCTTCAATAGAAGTTGCGCTACCAGTTTACATATACCTTGGCGAAACTTCGCCGCTGTCCATGGCAAGAAATCCCTTTTCTGTTTTATGATAGCTGGCTTCCGCCTAAAGTAGCAACCGGCTAGCATAACTGATGACCTGCGCTGCTTGCGTCGGCGTAGATTTCCATGTCCGCGTATTCGTCGAAGTGTGTCTGTATCTAAACATTGCCCTTTACCTCAAATGAGCGTTACCCCGCTATGCCTAATTAACGACACTGATATGTCTGGCCCCTTTTGTTCTCCGCTAAGACAGACATGCTTCCCCAATAAACTCTCTCCACGTAGCAAAGGTCATCGCGTGCTCAAACGGCTCAAATGTCGGCCGCAGTATGGCCATTAAGTCGAAATAATGGCGGGAAAAGGCCTGTTTATTCGTACTCAACGAGTGACGCCACACCCATGTGGTTGCATTACAGCAACCTTGCGCTGGCTTTTCTGGCCTCTTTACTACGTCAACCTATAATTGAAAGGCTATCTCGATATGTGCTGGGTTCAGACAGAAAACACAGGCTTTGGGACGCCGATTTTCGATACCGACGAGAGGTAGCGGGAGGCAGTAACTTCATCATACTGCAAGCACGCCAACACTCCACGTAACCTCTCGGGCGTCTAGTAGATGTCCTACTACTTCATTCACCAACCTTCTAACTGCAAGCACTGAAGTTTTTGACGCTTATCAAAGTGCTATATACTCTAGAAATCCAACCAGTTCTTCCGTAAAGAAAAAAAAACACGAAGCATTCGTTAGGAATTTTATGGCATGTAATAAACTAATTTCATTGCAAGTGCAAAGAGGGAAGGTGAATGCACACAAGCATTCAGCTTGATACCTTGCACTCGTGGTGCCTGATGTTCTGTGACGTGGACGCGTGAGCCGTACAAAAACAGCAGCCAAGCTAGGGTCCAGTGGATGGCGCAGGTGAAATTCGCCGCATGAAGACAATGATCAATGCTTGCACACAGCCGCAACAATATCCGTGTACCTATATTTGGGTGAACGTTAAGAAAACACAAGTGGTCAAACTTTCTGGAGCCTTCACTACAGCGTTTCTCATAATCATATTGTGGTCTTGGCGGTAAAGCCCAAGCAGTTATTATTTATGCGGGTATATCAGTATATGCAAAAAATAGAACAGAAAATGAGCCGACAAAACCAACCTTTTTCACTTGTTTCCGAAACTGATATTGAAAATATTTATGTAAAATTTCAAAGTTTTGTCTTTATTTACATTAGTTCTATTATTGCTTATTTGTCTTCAATTTCCCAATAAGTCATGTTGCAATTTTATTCATTTATTAGCCATCCTATACTCTTAATATATGTATGTTGAAAAAAGTCTAGTTTCACTCGGGGGAAGGCCTATAGGTATGGTTCCTTGAAATGTTTAGGGGGTCTAATAAATTCGCCGTCCCCCCCGTATTTCATAACAATTTCGTGAACTCAGGTAACCTGCCCTACTGTGTGAATGATTTGATTGATAATTGGTGTTTAACGTCCCAAAACCACTATATGATTATGAGAGACGCCATAGTGGAGGGCTCCGGAAATTTCGACCACCTTTCCGCCTCCATCAGAAATGCAGCCACCGCAGCCGGGATTCGAACCCGCGACCTGCGAGTCAGCAGCCGAGTACCTTAGCCACTAGACCACCGCGGCGGGGCGTACTGTGTGAATGGGTAAATGGGTATGGATTCGTGCAAGACTTGGCACGTGGCAAACCAGGACATGGTGATGAAGACATGGGACAAGCGCTTACTGAAAGCTGAAGCTTAGTGGAAAGAAAGCCCAACCATCATTGTTAGCAACCACGTCACAACAAAACAGTAAAAGATATGCCCTCCCGTGAACATCCGTTAACAAAGAAAAATTTTTACCTTGCGTAAGAACCTTAAATCAACCGCTATCAGCACCCAAAATACATCACAGATAACTGCATAACAAATGTTACCTTAGAAGTTATCGCAGAATAATGAGATGTATCAGGCAATGGTGCCAAGGAATGTAAAAGGGTTGTTATAGTAGACGTCGTACCGTAACTGTAAGGAAAGAAAAGTCGACGAAAGATAATTTGCCGCAGGCAGTATACCGAACCTGTGACCTCCGAATAACGCATTGATGTTCTATACCACTGAGCTACGACGGTGGTCATTCTTCCGTCCACATTATATATGTATGCACATTTTATACATGACTGTCAGTCAGCGCCGCCTGTTGCCATTGCGGTGAGTTTGGGACACTCTTTTTGCCCGTTGGTGTCATATGGCACGTGATCTTCTTACGATTTGGCAGCTGACCAATAATCCCTCACATACTATACCTGAAGGTGTCGAGCCTGCCATGACAAGACCCTCCCTATGGCTGAAAGGAAGAAGTAAAAATGTAAGGCACATTTTATAGACACAAAAATAATGAGAACTACACACTAGCCTTAATGTCTGCTAGCGGTGGTTACTAGCAGTTATGCGTTTAGAATGGGCATATATAGCCTATAAACTGGATAAAAGGATGACTGTCACCGTAGCTCAGTGGTCGAGCATTGAATGGGTTTTTGGAAGGTCGCAGGTTCGGTCTCTATTAGCAGCAAGACATCTTTTTATTCACTTTTTCTTTGACTTTTACATTACAAACACGACATAACATCCGCTATATTTTCCTTGTCATGATTGTCTCTTGATTGCCAATATTATTGTGTCTAAAAAAGAAAACGAGCCCTTAGACGCACCGACAACATAAATTGTTGAACCTATTTTTCACTGCGAGACAGAAAGCTCATCCTTCGTATACATGGTGTTTGTAGCTGCAGTAGGTAATCCTCAAAGCGCGTATAGTTAATTTACAAGCACAGTTTCTCGGTCTGAAGGCCTCTAAATACGCTTTTCTTTCTTCGCATTTACATTACAGTTACTACTAACAACGTTCCCATGTACTTTCGTTGGCACTCTTCTCTGTTAACTTTCATTATTATTGTGCCTGACAAAGAAACTCAGCACTTAAATTCAAGCTTCCTGCTTTTCCTGCAGCAACACCGAGAAATAATAGCGATGGCACTATATAGCCCTTCTCGCGATTTCTAAAAAATGTCGTCATTTTGATTTCGCATATGTTTCTGTAACTATGCTTAAACACTTTCATCTGGAGCTTCTCAACTATTTTTGAAAGTAACAAGCTGGTACACTGAAATAATATGGCATTATACACACTTCCCTGTATTAGTACCGCGTTGTGCACCCCGGCGCCCAAAGTGGACAGTGCCTGTGTCAGGGGTGGCTTGTGGCAGCGGCATTACTGGCTCGATACAGAGATCAAAGCGAAGTCACCAAAAATGTTACTACGCATATGCATGGTCATGCCGAGTAGCAGTGCATGCTATTTCTGAGATGAAGTGTTGGGTATCAAAACTATGTAGCCCCATTGCAACGGACATTGTTTCCATCAGTCGAGTCATCCCATTTCACATTCCGAGCAGCTGTCGGTCCATGTAAATTTTCACTTATTTCCTTCAGCTTATCCCAGAAGTTATACGCATGCCCAGTCTCCTGCAAGCGTAGCCACGGGTGGTTAACACATTTCACGGTTCTACAAACTCTGAATGTTACTGCTCATTTCTCCTTTCATTTGGATTATTCGGAGCGTGCGTGTCGAGAGTGAATAGTACCACTCTTGCAACCACAAGCTTATGCTCTTACGAGCTGACCGGCCTGCTGCAAGTGTTCACATGCCGTTGCACCGCAGCAAACACATTCCTTGTTTCTGCCACGCCATCACATGGTCTGGCGCAGCGCCAGCGACTGTTTAGTTCCTGCGGTAGAGCCCCGTCGCGGAAGGCGAAGAAAGTCATTTGCTTTTGCTCCCACTGCAATGCAGACCATTTCACGGAGAACTTTCATAGGCGGACCCAATTATAGGTCGGGTTACGCTATTGGGCTGACGACCCAGCGCAACGAGCAGACTGCGACGCCGTCGCTATAGGCATACAAAAAGCAAGTACCTCATAAGCCAAAACTCAACCGCCTCATCACTGGCAATTGTAAACAGGGCCACCCGCCTGACTCACCGTAAGCGAAACCACCATTAAGAATGGCAACTTTGCCATTGCGCAATCGCAACACCCTCCACTCGTTTCCCAAACATGTTGCAACCAATATCGCATCCGAGCGCGTAGTTGCGACATCGTATATCATTACTGATTTTTCTTGCTATATACCTTAGGGACACTCTGGATACTTTCCTCGTGATTGCTTGCGCTTATATGTGGGCAGACAGAGACGAGATAGGATTCAATAACTTAGTTTGCACATGTTGACCGCGTGGCTTTTAACGCGATAGCGTTAAGAAGCTCGTTTCGCAGAATTGCTGGCGTCGGTGTCGGCGTTGGCATCGGTGTCGGTGCCATTGGTTGTGAGCGAAAAATCATCATCTTGTGCACGACCGAAAATTCTAGGAAGATGCAAATGAAATGAAGAAAATAAAAAAATGTGGATCTGCGTGAGGATTGAAGCCGTGTCGTTTGCGTGGCAAGCGATTAATCTACGACGCATTCATTCGTCTTCTTTTTTTTATTTATAGCATGAAAATAGTGCCATAAATAGCCGTCATATATTTTGATACAATTACCCCACCGCTGTGGTCTAGTGGCTAAGGTACTCGGCTCCTGACCCACAGGTTGCGGGTTTGAATCCCGGTGGCGGCGGATGCATTTTAAATAGAGGCGAAAATGCTGTAGACCCGTGTGCTCAGATTTGAGGTGCACGTTAAATCAGCCCAGGTGGTCGAAATTTCCGGAGCCCTCCACTACAGCGTCGCTCAAAGTCATGTCGTGGTTTTGGGACGTTAAACCCCACTTATCAATCAATCGATTCCTATGCAATTCAACATTTCAAAACTATGTTCAAATGAACACATGCGCAAGACACAATTTCACATAGCACAAAGAATCTTCAAAAGTGCGGTAAGCATGCACACGCGTCCAGAATTCCAAGCTACTCCGGAACGAAGTCAAAAGTCTCAAGAACTCTACGTATATTGGCTGCTTCTTCTCGAAAACCAGGCCCTGTCGAGTGAGGAGGCTCAGCAAGTCTGTCAATGTGTGGCTTTTTTAAAATAAATAAACGACCAATAACATAACTGAAAGGTATACGACACACTATTGTTCTCGGTCTTTCTGAACAGTAGGAACTTCACACCATGAATGAGATGTATTTGACAATTATTTTTTGATGGTTCTCTTATTGATGTCCAACAAACGACATGTATCAAGGCAATGTAGTGAAAATAACTTCCTCTGCTTGAAAGTTCAGTGAAATTAATTTCCACACTTTACCAACACACACATCCTGTATGCATGCTTCGCAATGCAACACGTATAATTGCAGCAATAGTGATTGGTACAAGAGTACGTTCCCGTGTATTATCGTAACATGTGATTATCATAAATACTTCATGTTTTAAAGCCGATGTCCCTCTACCAAAGACACACACGTTACAGCGCCTATTCCCCCAAAACCACGTAGTGGGTGAATAGCAAGTTCAGAACGATTTCATGCACTTGGTGTATGAAGCATGCGCTAGGAACCAGATATCGCTCTCGCGTAGAACTTCTAAAGTGAAGCTCGAGGGCCCGGCATTTTTTACATTTAACAAATTAGACCGAGTCAGTACTCTGACATACGTACAAAGATAGCCCGCTCGAAGACCACACATTCAAAGAATACGTTTCGTGTTTCTCGCTAATGTCATTCGTGTAGTCTTTTCAGGAAACCCTAATTTGCTGGTGATTGAAGGCGCACTAAGGGCAAATATTAGGTTATTATTCATTGCTGTAATAGTGCTCCAGAAACCTGGTACTGCTACTTTTGTGCCAACGAAGTGCTTATCTTGAAATAAAATCATGTTTTGAGGTCCGCATTGCCTTAGCGCACTTCGAATCCCCCGACTTGTTTGGGGCCATTTCACATCACTGACTGCGCACAACGTTCCCGACTTTACTGCGCGGCGGTCGACACAAGTAGCAGTACAGCGTGAGTACCGAGAGCCACAGCAGCAACAACGGCAATTGAACAGTTTTTTTTTTTTGGCCATGGCTTCCGAGATGGTAGGAGTGCGTAGTTCAATTGGGCCTCGCTAGACGGCACGACCTGCCCATTTCAACAAGGTGAAATTTGAACTTTTGAACCACTCGCGCCATTTCTGTAGTAATGTCCGGCGGTTCTTTTTTCAATGAATCAAACAAAAACGAACAAGCAGCACTTTATTATGTCTCTTGACGCACGGAAGGCTCTCCATTTAGCACTGCTAGTTTGATTAATAGTGAATAATTGTATGCGGTAAGTCTGACGTCATTATGATCATTTTGCGAATATTCTACTCGTGGTGCATGGTTCTCATTCGTTTGCACTAATTTTTTCGGTAAATATGGCACTGCTGGTAATAATATTGTCATTTTAGCCGCTTTCATACATTGAACTTTCACTTTCACATTAATTTCTATTTGACTTTAGTGTCCCTTTATTTTAATCGATGCAAACTTCAATGAAAAAATGGATAGATTCGCACTACATTGTTATGGCATGTGTTTGCACATAGAAAAGGAACCACATTGTCATGTGGTTGTGACGTAACCAAGAGAACTATAGGCGGCGTGTCCAAAATAAAATAATTTATTTGGCTGAACTTGGAGCCGTGAAACATGAAGTCAGGCTACAGTAAAATACATTGTATTATGAGTGAAACGTCACTCCTCTTGAACCTCTTGTATTCCCGAACATCAACAGTCTATCACGCGCAGAATGAAGGGCTCTCCTTGTTGATATGGGGGGTTCAACTTCCCAAAACCACCTAATGATTATGAAAGACGCCGTAGTCGAGGGCTGCGGAAATTTCGACCACCTAAAATTCCTTAACGTGCACCTAAATCTGAGCACACAGGCTGACAATGTTTCCGCCTCCATTGGAAATGCAGCCGCCGCAGCCGGGATTCGATCCCGCGACCTGCGGGTCAGCAGCTGAGTACCTTAGCCACTAGACCACCGCGGCGGGGCAGGCCTCTACTTGTTATCCTCCTTCTCTTTCCGCTTGCTTATTCTAAATTCTATACTTACAAGCTTTATACTGTATTTCACCACCACTACCGAGTTTTCTGCTACCCTGGGCGCGACTTTCTTTCCCTTTGCGCCCATCCTCGCTCTCTTGTGAACTATTGGTTACTTTCCATACTCTCACGCGGTCGCGACCTGGACGAACACAGCAGTCATTATGTCCAAGATGAAGCCATTTATCTGGCGGATCTTGTGGCTGCTAAACTCAAAGTCACAGTACGGCAATACACAGTAGTCCTGATAGTTGCGTATGGGGCATCGGCCATCGATAATGCAATCAGTGGTGAGGCTTCTCGGCAGATACACATGTGGCAGTGATAGCGAACATTAGAGCATCATCCTTGGTGTCCATGTTTGTGTGAGAACGAACTCTGCTGTTCAAGTTTGCGTGCTCAAGCCTACCAGATTATTTTGTATTAATCTTGAATGCTCTCAGACATTCGCTCACAGTTTGCTTTAGCCAATATCAACAAGTTTTGATAGGCCATTAACGTAAAGAAACGTGAAAATAAACAAAGGGGCGTGTGTGGCATTGCCCCCCCCCCCATCGCCTGTAGAGACTTCGTCTCTATACTTTCACAGAACATGCAAGTAAACGAGTCAAGCAAAAAAGTACAACAAAAATTGATACAAGCATGAAAGTGTAATATTATAACGAAAATTACAGTCCTCAGGCTCATGAACTCGCATAAAACTGCTTGAGGCGCACGACATCGGTGACATCAGGGCGCGCACGATGCCGTCGAGAGTTCCTAATGTCGTCCGGGATAACTTTGTAGCCCAGGGCACCGAGACGGCGAGGAACCTCGTATGCCCCGAAATGCCAGCGAAGAGGTTTTCCACTTTCTCCACGTCGGCGTATTGGTGCCCACACGCAAACACGGCTGCCGGGCTGCTGGTATAGTGTCTTCGAAGATTGTTACGGTGGCTGTAACGGCTGTGTAGTAGATATGGCACTCTGCTGCTGACTCGCTGCTCAAGGGATGGAATCCCGGCGGCGGCGGCTTCATTTTCGATGGAGGTGAAAATACTGTGGGCCCGTGTCCGCAGATTTTGGTGCACGTTAAGGAACCCCAGGTGGTCGAAATTTCCGGAGTCCTTCACTACGGCGTCTCTCACACTCATATGGTGGTTTTCGGGCATTAAATCGCACAATTCATTCAATTAAACGCTAACAATTAATATGTTAGACGCGCTTGATGATCATAACTCGGCAATCATTCCCTGCGCCCTTTGAGGAGTAGGAGATGAGGAAAAGAAAAGGCATGCTCGGCACTTGTTGGGCAATAACGAGGAGATATTGAATATGTGGAGAAGAGAGGAGTGAAATAGCGTCCGTGAACGCGGCGGCAGTTTCTGCCTATTTCAGCGTCCCCAAGGAAACGAATAATCACCTTGAAGACCTTGGTGGGCTGTCTTGAAGGGAAGAGGAGGTCCTTCTGTGTAGCCATGGCTTTCCCTGTTTCCGTCACTCTCCTCCGCCGGTCTCGTCTCCCGAAGCCGCTTTTGTTGGGTAACCGCTGTTGCCGTGCCGGACCGAGCTCTCGCATGAACGCCTTCAAAGCATCGTCGAAATGATGGATTCGCACGTTGACACGCTATGCCAGAGCACCTCCGAACGAGACGAGGAGCGGCCGTCATCATAACACGACGGACAAGGAGGGCTGGCTTGCAGACTAATCGGAATCGTAGCTTGTTGCTCGACCAATCGCAGGATGGCTTGCGCTACGCGTCACAGATTCAACTTCGCGGTGTCAAATGGAGGCCCCAAAGGACCGGAAAAGTGAATGGTTGTTTTCTTGGCAATTTTGGTGTGCCCACGGCTCACCGTGCTGCCACGTGCGGCATCGTTGATCGAGATTGCACAATATGCGCATGATTACTTGAAATGTATGAAAAAAAAAATATCAGAGGTTCTTTAGGGGTGCTTCAGTGTTACCTGTAACATTTTTTACACACAAGCGTCGTTATACATTACCTTCATTCTTCTCATGCTTGCTTCATCAGCGTTTCTTTAGTATTAAAGTGCAATAATGTTCTAGTCAGATATAATTCACTTGTCATGATTTGTCAATTTACTTGTCAAGAAGTAAATTTATACTTTCCACTTCCGTTTTGATACACCTTCTTTTTATCGAAATAAAACTTGTAGATGGTTTCTCTATACACCGCCAATCAATCGATCATGACTAATAAGGGGGGAATGAAGGAGAAATACGATGCCCTTGCGCATCTTCTATTTTTGCTATTTTCCGAAAACCACTCCTCGCTTGCTGCCTGCCGCCAACGAGCGAACAGTAATCAGTACACTTTCCACCGCAAAGGATAAGCTATGACAGTGAAGGAATATTGTGCTATATTGATCGTGACAAAGAAGAGTGTGCGAGCCCTTCATTTGTGGCCCACTATAATAAAGAAATATAATTTTTTTAACGTCGACAAGACGCAGGCAGTGTGCAACCAAATAATCATTAGTTGGTTTTTCCCGCATGCTCTGGTGGCACGCCACTCGAGCAACCTGTGTTTCCTGGAGGCTGCATTCGCTGCCTCACCTGAAGGAGCAGATAAAAAGTTTGATTGATTGGTATGTGGGGTTTAATGTCTCAAAACCACCATATGTATACGAGAGACGTCTTAGTGGAGGGCTCCGAAAATTTCGACCACCTGGGGTTCTTTAACGTGCACCCAAACCTGAGCACACGGGCCTACAACACTTCCGCCAGCATTGGAAATACAGCCCCCGCAGTCGGGATTTGAACCCGCGACCTGCGGGTCAGCAGCCTAATACCTTAGCCACTAGACCAACGCGGTGGGGCTAAGGTCGAAAGCTCTGTGCAATGCTCGGTTTTTGCCTACTACTCGCAAGAGCGCATAATTCTGGGACAGAGGTGGTGCCATTACCGGCGCGGATCCAGCTTCCAAAATAAATAAGCCGCGTGTCGTGTCTACGGAAAAGCGGAGTCACGCCGTTTCAATGGTTACGTTGCACCGTATATATCAGGGCAGCGTTTGAGATATGAGCAAATGGGCTCCAACTTCCGGCGGAGGGCTCAGCGATATGGCATGAGGTGTATAAGTTCGACAGCATGCTCTACTGCCTTGAGCTCTTGAAGACCAAATCACCAACTGGTGCAGTAAGTCATACAATCGGGGACCAAACTCTCTGCAAGTCATAACAAGCCGCATTGGTATCGTGCTAAATTATCTCGACGTCTTCAGCCCCCATCCTCGTCACGAATAATCGAACTCTAAATCCGAACAGCCGTTTTATAATCATACAAATCGACTTTAATGAAAAATCAGCAGTAATGAGAACAAACTATGAGGGCTGTAACTACATTGGCTGGTGGTCCCTGCATAAGAAGGACATAAACACAAATTAACGTGTATCTATATGTGTGTGTGCGTGTGTGTGTGTGTGTGTGTGTGTGTGTGTGTGTGTGTGTGTGTGTGTGTGTTTGTGTGTGTGTGTGTGTGTGTGACCAAACAAAAGGAGCCGCACACGCACGCGCTGCTTCTTTGAGTGTGTGTGTGTGTGTGTGTGTGTGTGTGTGTGTGTGTGTGTGTGTGTGTGTGTGTGTGTGTGTGTGTGTGTGTGTGTGTGTGTGTGTGTGTGTGTGGGTGTGACCAAACAAAAGGAGCCGCACACGCACGCGCTGCTTCTTTGAGGGCGTGTTCACACTTGGCCTCGAAGAGAGCGAAAACGGCAAAACTCTCTGCAAATTGGTTCGTTTTGCCGCCCAATCGGCCGGAAAACCACGCCACGCGGCCGATGCGCAAGAATCTGTCCGATACTCATTTTGCAAGAATTTGTCCTCATTTGCAAGAATCTGTCCGACACGCGAAACCGGATCAGGTTTCCGCTTCACGGCTTTCGCTGCACTAGATCAGACCGCGTGATCTAACCAGGCTACCGCAGATTCAACATGGCGGCGAAGGCGTCGGCGGTGGCTCACACCGGCTCAAATCGCAAACTACCGGTGAAGCTAGACGAAGCTTGACAGCCTCAACGAGCTCGCGTTCAACGAGAACGTGGTTTGTGTTACGATCGCCGACAACTCTGGGACTAGACGGTGCAGCAGCAGCGAGTCAGCATACCCCAACGTGTCTCGCTTTTGTGTACAGCCAGTTGAATCAGCCACCGCTGCTGCCAGTTATTACGACCGAAGCTTGCAGGCACCGGAGGTCCAGGATGAAGTTGTTGAGGCAGGAGGAAGAGAGACTTGACGAAGGTTTATTTACATTTTGTACACGGTGAGCTCTCGTACATGACGAGCTCTTTCTTACATGGAGAGCTCTCGAATCTGGCATTCCTCTACATGGTGCTCCTTCGAATCAGCCGGGGGGCTTATTATAAAGGGTATGTTCTACCCAGATCCCTGTATCAGAGAACACGTGCAGATGGTACTGTCCAATGACAGATCACACACAACTAGCGAGAGGGACGAGCATGCACGGCCCACGTGAACGTCCAATAATGAGGCGTGATCACTGCACTCCAAGGTGATGCCAGCGGGACTCTTCCTCATCGTGTGCGTGTCGCTGGTCGAGGGGTCCCAAGCTTATAACGGAATACATCAAAGGGTCCGCCAGTCTGTTCACTCAATTAGCGGGTCGTCGCAGCATCTTTCAAGGAAGCGGTCGCACTTGTCGTCTCCCGAACTGCTTACAGCGTCATCGCGACACGACGTCTCACCCTCCGTCTAGGAGGGACAATAACTGGCGGGCATAGGCAGCCGACCGTTCGGCTACTTGTTTGAGGATTAAAGGAGCGCCGCTCCCTCGTCAGCTCTGGTACCAGTCACAACACGGTGCGTTCGCTTGTGTCATTTCTGCTGGAGTATCTCGCGAAACAACGTTTGAAAATTTGTGAGCTGTTCCTTTTAGTACTTTGCCTGAATTACTAGAATTAAGTGTGAACTTTAGTTCTTATAAGCAGGCAAGATTGAATTATTGGTCAAAGTAGCGATGGCAGTGGGGACGGGATGGGGCAGAACGAATGTGAACATCTCCGACGCGCGCAGTCGTGGTCTTCCGGCCGCTGTGGTGTTTTTGTTTCTTCTTTCAAATGTAGACGCGCCTGAAGGCTCGTTCACATTAAAGGCGGCCAGGCAAAGCGGGCAAGTGGGCATTTCGAAGCAGCGAGGCGGCGAATGCGTTCCCGTGTTCAGACCACCCACCTATGTATCGCCGCGCGGCAGAGGAGACGAGAATTTTGCGCTTTTTTCCGCGTGTCGCTATGACCTGGCAATCCTTCTCCACTTGATGTGCGTTGCCCTCTCATGAAAGTATGCCCGGGCCACCCCTGCGCCTTCACTGCGGGGCGTTCTGATCGGTTGCGGCAAAGCGGCGTCCCCGGGCAGGCGGCAAAAAATTGCTCCCAGAGCTATTGCCTTTGCCGCATGGTTTTACTCCAGCTTTCGTCGCCTGGAAAGGAAGTTTTCCTGCTTTTAGGGCCTGTTCTCACTTGAGAAGTGAAGTGAAGACAAAAACGCCAGAGCCACTGGAAAACCACGACCACGCGCGTCAATGTTGCTCACAATAATTCTGCCCCATCTCGCCGCCGATGTCGTCGCTACCTCGACAATTAATTTGATTTTGCCTGCTTTCTGAGAACTAATGTTCTTACTGAATTCTACTTATTCATGCAAAGTACTGAAAAGAAGTAACTCGCACCTTTTCAAACGTTGTTTCGGGAGATGCGCCAGCTGAAACGATACAAGCAAATGCAACGGCACAAAAACGATACAAGCGAACTTGCTGTACACAAAAGCAAGACACGTTGGGGCATGCCGGCTCGCTGCAGCTGCACCGTTGACTTTCAGAGTTATCGGCAATCTTAATTTACACCAGGCTCTGAATGAACGCGTTCCCTTACTGGTCGTCCAGCTTCGTCGTTCTTCACGGGTATTTTGAGATTTGAGTTAACGTGAGCCATCGCCAATGCTTTTGCTGGCATGTTGAATCTGCGGCCAGCTGGTTAAATCCCACGGTTTGCTATAGCGCCGCCGAAGCCATGAAACGGAAACTGGATGAGCTTTCACGTAGCACGAAAGTCTATCTCGGAACAGTTCGTGGGCGCCGGCTGCGTGGCGTGGTTTTCCGGCTACTTGGGTGGCGAAACGAGCCAGTTTCTAGACAGTTTCGCCACTTTCCCTCTCTTCGAGGCCAAGTGTGAACGCACCCTTCGTGTTGCCGCCTCGCCACTTCAGCCGCCCCGCCTTCGGTGTGCACAAGCCTTCAGTTTGGCCATGTTATAATCAGGAACCAAAGTTAAGATAGCGACCCCCTCCTCCTTCAAGGCGAATTCACTAGAGACTGGCCTGTTGTGTAATAATTTTGCAGAGAGAGAGGGTTGCAGTTTTGCCAACGGTTCCATATCACCGCTGACTGATTGTCTTGCTCGCCACTAGATTACGCGAGAAGAGGATGTGGTTGCTCTCGTTCCTGCTACATCGCGCTGCAGGCAGCCACTGGAGCGTGCAAGTCATGCATTCACGTTTTCCCTTTCATAAAGATTGACAGCGTACAATCAAGCGAAAGGAATCGTTGCAAATCTGCGACACATGTTGTTGGTACCTGAATGTGGTACTGACACATGTTGTTGGTACCCTTGCCAATGCGCAAAACGCTGTCTCTGGCAACGGGAAGGAAGCAAAATTTAAGTAAGAATATTTGAGAGCGCTGCTACTTTTGTGGCTGTGAGCACATTCAAGTGTTATTTTTCATATTTCACGTGCTTTCTTTATCCACAGAAAAAAAATGAGCACGCAGTTAGTACGTTGTAAAGTAGCACAGACAGATGTCGTTTTAACATGCGTACATCTGCGTAGTTGACGTTTTGATAAATAGGCGAGTACTTTTGAGCTAAAATATGATTATTATTACTTAAATACTTGTCATTAACAGATTAGTTAGTAGTCGATGCTACAGTACACGGGGAATAATATGCGCAATACATTTGGTTCACGTAAAGCCGTTATCCCGCCGCGGTGGTGCAATGGCAAGGTAGTCGGCTGCTGACCCGCAGGTTGCGAGATCGAGTACTGGTTGTGCCGGCTGCTTTTTCGGTGGAGGCGAGAATGTTGTAGGCCCATGTGCTCAGATTCGGGCGCAAGTTAAAGAATCCCAGGTGGTCGAATTTTGCGGAGTCAATCATATGATGGTTTTGGAACGTTAAACCCTACATATCTATCAATCTATCAGGGAAGGCCCGACGACAGGTGGCCCACTAGCCGGAACGGTAACGAAGCCACGTTTTTGTTCATGCGCCCTTCTCTTCATATATATATATATATATATATATATATATATATATATATATATATATATATATATATATATATATATATATATATATATATATATATATATATATATATATATATATATATATATATATTTGTGTGTGTGTGTGTGTGTGTGTTCCAGAAAATTGTAAGAAATAAGTTTTGGACACGTCGAAAACAGACTAGTTTGTTAACGTTTCGACCGTGCAACTAGCCTTGGTCTGAATAAGAGATGTGGCAGTTTTAGTATTCTGAAGAAGGCCTATTTTGTGTTGCCTAGATGGCGCCTCGATCTTTTGACATCCACGTAAAACGGTGTCACGTATAATAAGTATTCTATTAGAACAGGTTCGAGCGATTACTGCGGAACAATGTCTACTTTAATCTCAAGGTGCTACTCTCCTAGGATTATGGTAAAATATTAATAATATTTTTATATTTCTTTTCTTATGCCTTGGCGAAAAATTGCAATAAGCTTATAAGCTTTATGTTTAATGTTGTTTTTTGTAAAAAGCACAAAATTTTCTGTTATGTCTCTTTCATCATTGCATAGCAAAATACTTCAGTAGGCAACTAAGCGAAAGCTTTGCCACAACATTGTGGCAAAGTTGAGAAAAAGAGGGTGTTGACTCGTATTGTGGCATAACTTTCGCAATTTAGTATTTGAAGTAAAAATATGGCTAATATAGCAATGCATAGTACCCTTTGTAAAAAATACAGGAAGTTTCAAAAGAGTAGCTTTGGATTTAAGAAAAAAACGTATCTGAAGAACCGCAAGGGAGCAGAAAGCCTGCCTGTGCCTTACCTTCACGGCATAGCATGCCAGTGCGGCGTGTCAGCGGGGCTTTTCGGCAACAAATAATGCGTGTAACATATGCTTGTCACTTGTTTTAGTGGTACTGCCAAATGAAACGTCAGGCGTGGTTGTAGTGCTAAATTTATATAACGGTATCTTCTCCCCTGGACCACTAAAGGGCAGGTTATATTGAACCGCTTCAAATCTCATGGCGCTAAATTAAAACTCAATTTATGACCCGCAATACAGTGATTGTGCGTTCGATTTGGCTAGTGATAATTATTACGCATGTTCTTGATAATAAATTAGCTTGTTACTTCACTGTGTCGTAAACGCACGCCCTTTTCACAAACGGAAACTCTGCAGCGAGTGCAGTGGCCTTTGTGTGCTTGGTAACTACTACATAATTGTTTCGGGCGAAAACCAAAAGAGTACAATTCTCCCCACCACAAGATAAGGGCAGGCAGGCGTGTGCGTCTACCCCAAGGTCTATTCAAGTAGGTCTCAAATTTTCAGGCAAAAATTTCTTCAGGAGCCGTGTCCAGCGACACTGCAAAAAGAGTTATGGGAGTTGCGATTCAAGCGTGACTATGTGTGGAGGGAACTAACACTGGTAGTGAAAAACCCAGTTTTATTCAAAGTCGAAGCAATAACCATGTTTTACAGATGGCAATTCTTTCCCCCAACACTGCTATGTAGCTGTAAAGAGCAAACACTTTATGACAGTTTTTATTACTACGAAATTCATTTCTTTAGCGCCCTCTGGCCATACTATTATTACTCAGGGCAGCCCTTGCACTCTGTGGGAAGGCACGCTCGTAAAATTCGTCTGCGATGACCCACCCCCTCACGTGTTTTAGTGTTCTGCACTTGCTAGCATTCTCTGCTGTGCGCTCAATTATAAGGTGCGTTTTATCGTTGGTGAGCGTCTTGAGTGAAGTGTCCAATGGGCAGCGGAACGATGCGGAATACATTTAGCGCCAAGTGCTTTCGTCGGTTACTGCGGAAACGATGTGCTGTGCAAGCATGCTGTAGCAACAAGCGTATGCCTAGCGACCCATGTCTTCTCGAGAAGAAGCAAGGGCAATGGTTCGTAATTCAGTGCTTGCTGTACTTGCATCCACCAGTGTTCCTGCAGCCAATTTTCTTTTTTCGAGTATGCAGTGCCTACTATTATTCGCGTTATTGGTGAGCAAAGTGCCATAATATCTCTCATGCTACAATTGGCATGTCCGCATTAACATACGTAGCGGTAGTTTATCGGATGATAATGCAACAAAAAAAAAACGCAACGCAAGCAGTGTCTGAAGATTTTCTTGTGCTTATTTCCATTTGTTGCAGTGTAATAAATTCAAGTTCTTGTCAAAATTGAACAGGACTGAACGGTCATAATTTTGGCGTGACTAGGCGTCATTCTGTTCTGTTGAATCTGAAGAACACAAGCTTTGTGCATGCAAAGGAACCTGCGCATATGGGATGCAAATAAGCAACGTGGCAGATGCGACAGGCAAACGCTGTTTTCTGCTTTAATCCACCTGCAGAAAATGTGACGAATGCAAAATGAAAGTTGGGAGAATAAGTTTCCTTGTAAAACCGAGGCAAAGTTAACGGTATTACACTTAATTATCATTATCTAGTCATCAGTCAGTGTTACATTTGCCTGCGTTGACTCGAAGCACACTCGAGAAGGACTCGTCGGTGATTGCCTTAGCGCGACTCCGCAGCGATCAGAGTCTGTAAAAATCAATCTGAGTTCAAATTTGGTGTTAGTGCACACAAAATGACGTCCATTTTTTACCAGCTATGGCGTCATATCCGTTTTATTTTTGTTCTGCCGAAAGTGTTCCCTCCTCAGAGAGATGGTGCTAAATAAGCCCTATGAGCAGCTGATAAGCCGCCATTTTGTCAACTCAATGTGTACTACAGTTATGTCGTTAAATATTAAGACAATGTGTACTAAATATCAGAAGCTAAGCAAAACACCCCTAACTGCATTGCAGGCCACCTACTGCATTTTAAATGGGCCTCTTGGGACTAAGAAGTGGTTGAATATAACCTATTGTTTGATGGTCCAAAGGGGAAGGTAGCATTCTATAAAGATTTAACTATAGCTGTTTTACACGTTCTATATAGTATTGTTACTAAACAAGTGACAACCAGTTGTATGACATGCATTATTTGCTGACGAAAAACAATGTTGGAAGCGCGCGCTGACGTGGGCTTGATATGCAGTGAACGTAAGGCAAAGGCAGGCTTTTTTTAACTTTGTAGTTGTACGAATGATTTTTTTTTCGCCCTTAGAACAAAGACTTCGCTTTTGAAACTCCCTGCATGTCTTACTAACAACCCGTAATATTGAACAGATTATAAGTCATATTTTGCTTCGGCCGCTATAATTATAAGTCCAAACAATACCTTTCTGAAATTTGTCACACTATTCAGGTAAAAATTTTGCTTCATTTGATCACAAACTATTTTGACAATTTATTATAGGGACATATGAAAGAGAAAATGTGACTATACTAATAGCTAAAAAGTGGATCTTTTTAAAAATTGCTAAGCATGCTGCATATTCCGATTTTTCGCAAAGGTGAAGAATGAAGAAAGTGAAAAATAAGATGAAAATTGTATCATAGTCCTGAAAGAGAAGTGCCTTCAGATAAAGAAAAAAGTTTTTGCGTAGTAATTTCTCTAAGTTATTTAGCGCGATACAATTTCGCTTGGATACCCAAAATTGTAAGCACTGTCTAGGCAACATAAAAAATGTTTTGCGAAATATAACTCCCCAGTAACTCCTTGTCACATTCACATATACCTGCACAATTTTCAGAGCACTATCGGAGATGGCTGCAAATTGACCAAATACATTTTATACATAATGACCTATATATTTATATATATATATATATAATATATATATATATATATATATATATATATATGTGTGTGTGTGTGTGTGTGTGTGTGTGTGTGTGTGTGTGTGTGTGTGTGTGTGTGTGTGTGTGTGTGTGTGGTGTGTGTGTGTGTGTGTGTGTGTGTGTGTTAGCACATTACCAAGTAAACATAATACGTGTTATATTGTTGTCAACTGCAAGTCAGTTAGAAGCTTGAAGACTTCGCATACACTTTCGTTTGTTGGATCGAGAAAAATACTTTTCTACGTGTCACTGCATCCGGCGACAAATCCTCTTTATTACAGTACAATGCAACTGCATTTATGACTTAGCTATTAAAATGATTTGTTAGTGCTGCGTCACCTAAATCTTTACCAGCAAAGGGTATATACTCAGGCAAAGCGTTTTTATTATGATGACCGAGTATGGTGTTAATTAGTTTCTAAGTAGCACTTGAACTTTGCTGATTGGTATGTTGAAAAATACGCTTCCTTGGCTCGTTGAAGTTCAGTGTTTAATATATTTCGAAGCTTTTTTAAAATCTGCCCCGCCACGGTGGTCTAGTGGCTAAGGTACTCGGCTGCTGATCCGAAGGTCGTGGGATTAAATCCCGGCTGTGGCGGCTGCATTTCCGATGAAGGCGGAAATGTTGTAGGCCCGTGTGCTCAGACTTGGGTGCACGTAAAGAACCCCAGGTGGTAGAAATTTCCGGAGCCCTCCATTACGGCGTCTCACAAATTCAAATATACTGGTTTTGGGACGTTAAACCCCACAAATCAATCATCAGCTTTTTAGATTCTTTCAAAGTTTCAGCAGAGCGCATACGCAAAAAAGTGTGATAGCAGATGTTTTTTACGTTTTATCACTGTAAAATGTTCCCAAGTGACCCAGGGTTTCCTTGTTTTTCTTGAAGATTTTAACGTTTTGAAAGGAAAATGTTTGGCGTAAGTACCTTGTAAATTTTGTATGAACGCTCATTTGCTGCTCAAATAGAGATGACCAGCACTGATAGGATTAATCGAGAGTAGAAGCTTCAAGACATCGAGATTACATATGCCGTATGGTAGACAGTACTTGCCGCGTCCTTCAATCCAGAGGTTCGCAAAAATAGGTCATGAACACGAGGCAGTGGTCGCTGATATCAGAAGTTATTGTGCCGGCGCTCCTCCCGATTGCTGCACCGTGACATACTAACGATTTCACCAATAAACTCTGTTTTAACTGCAAGAATTCTCCTTAAAGGTCATGAGCTCTTATTTAATTTGCTTAAACATATCAATTATAAGTGCTGTAGCAGTACATACCTAAACAAGCCTCTCTAAAAAATTTTTCCAACCAATTGAGCACTATGATTTGGACTTCGAGTGAATTCTGCGCTATATGTGTCTTATGTGGAATGTCTTTCCATTTATGTTATTTTCAGCAAGCTTGGGTCTCCGGGGCGGTACTGGAACCATTTTTATTACGTTTTTCATCAATATTGCAGTTTAGCTTGAATATTTCGTGAGAAGATTGAATAAAAGAAGCCATGCGAGATGAATTGCTTTGGCGCGGTGAGCTTGTACGACAAATCAATATTCCACATATGTTCTTCTTGAGCCTGTCGGAAGGAATTTGCCTTGAGCGGAACGAGATCCATTCAATTGGCTTGGAAAACTTGGAAACTTATAGAGTAAACATATTGAGACAGGCACTTTGCCCATTTTCGTTCGTTCTGCTTACTTTCTAAAATACACCTTTTATTTTGTTGTCTGAGTCAAAATTTATGGCCTAACTGCATGCGAGAATATTGCTTTTTTCTTCTTGTTTTTTTCTTTGACAGACCGTATAATAAATTTATTATTGCCACGGGGCTTTTATTTCAATGTCATAATGTCACGTGGATGAAAGGAGCAGACTGTATGTTGAGATGAAACTGTTTTTTCGGCCTAACTTGTGGTCAGAAAACCGAAGGTCAGGTTATAGCTACACACAGGCCTTAATAGCGGCAAACAGAGCGTCGCCGGTCGATCAACTGACAAGCGGTGAAGTACATTGGCATTTATACAGGTGTCATAGAATATTCCAGTCTTATCACTGGGCGTCATGCGAGCTCTCGAATAATTTCGACTGTTTGCGAACCTTTTGGAACAGTGAGGCGAAGTTGGCGCTGATCATTCTTGACAGGCTTTGTGGGCGTAAGCTGATTAAAACAAAAGCGAAGATAACAAACAACCATGGCATTGCCCCCTTCCAAAAAAAAGCATCGTCGCGATGCCTAAAACGAGATACGGGGAAAAGATGCATACAACAAAAATAATAAAGTATAATAAACAATTACAAGTAATAAAGCACAATGATTGATTGATACGTGAAGTTTAACGTCCCAAAACCACCATATAATTGTCAGGGACGCCGAAGTGGAGGGCGCCGGAAATTTAGACCACCTGGGGTGTTTTAACGCGTTACCAAATCTGAGCACACAGGCCTACAACATTATTGCGCCTACATAAAAAAATGCTGCCGCCGTCACCGGGATTCCATCCCGTGACCTGCAGGCCAGCAGCCGAGTACCTTAGTCATAGACCACCGTGGCGAGGCATCGTAACAGTTGAAAAACGGCAAACAATACGGTCATACAATCAATAATGCGCATGAAACGGCTTTAGGCGCACAACATGGACGATTTCCGGTCGTGCACGGCGCCATTGAGAGATTGTAATGCTATCGAACTACCCTGTACGCTCCGAAGTACCGCCGCAGAAGTTTTAACGACGATAGTCTTTTTTGGGCTACTTCGACGCAAAAATTTGGTCTTTGTCTGTTCATTTGCCTGTTTGTCCGCCGTAACGATACCCCAAACGGCGCCGAACGATACCTTAAAAGGTCAACCCCTTGCGCAGCGCCCACGAATATTGGTGATGTTTCAGTGTTCTCACTTGTGCGATTGTCAATAAACAAGCAGTTATTGCGCATATCTGAGGCACCATAACAGCGCGTCAATATTCTGTATGTGTGTCTTTATACTAAGCATACGTCAGTAATTCTAATGAACATAGCATTTATCACGCTGCGCTGAGAATGCAACGCTAGGCTCAAAAAGGCAATTGTTTCCTAGGCTTTGCTAAGACGACAGGGTGGTGGTACCTGCCTGTCACTTTGCGTTTTACACCTTATCGCCCCGAGACAGGCGCGCACGCCTTCTTCCAAGATAACTGCCAGATAGCGCTCGTGTTTAACGTGCCTCAATGCGCTCGTTCGCCTTCACTGCACAGACCGAGACACTCTAACGCATTGATTGATTGATTGATATGTGGGGTTTAACGTCCCAAAACCACTCTATGATTATGAGAGACGCCGTAGTGGAGGGCTCCGGAAATTTAGACCACCTGGGGTTCTTTAACGTGCACCCAAATCTGAGCACACGGGCCTACAACATTTCCGCCTCCATCAGAAATGCAGCCGCCGCAGCCGGGATCCGAACCCGCGCCCTGCGGGTCAGCAGCCGAGTGCCTTAGCCACTAGACCACCGCGGCGGGGCCAGACACTCTAACGCAGCACCTACAGAATACAATTCACCGATTTTCTCGAGTAGGACATCAAATAAACGTTCTGATCACTCTCTCCAGACGCAAGACTATCGTCTTTCGACGACATTTGCTGTGAAACATGCAGATACGGGGCTGTCAGGCTGGTATTCCAAGAAGCTTTGTTCATGAAGAACAACTCAGACACCAAACCAACTTAATACAACAATGCACCATGAGGGGTTCTTTAACATGTGCTGACATTTCACAATACTCGGGCCTCTTCAATTCTGTCTTCGTTAAATTGCGGCCGCCACGGCCGGGACAGGATTCATGACATTTGTATCTGCAGCCGAGCACTGCAGCCACCGATACCTTGAGGTGGATAATATAACAAAAGCAACGCACAATATTAGTCACGCTCATGAGGACGGCTTCGTGGGCTTGTTGGAAATGAAATATCATATGCTACAGCACACATTAGGGCAGGGATGACAGAAGTGTACACAAAACAAGCGCTGAACTGCAACTGATACTTTATTCCCTCATGAAGAAGCCTCATCTGACCCAACAACCCAATGAAAGCAATGTGAGGCCAAGCAAAACGAAGGATGAAGTAGGCAATACGAAAAACGAAAAACGAAAGACGAAGTAGGCAATAAACCATCATTCATGATAATTTTGTTGCACACTGCCTACGTCAAGTCGACGTTCACAAATTATATCTTCAAATTAGAGGTTTACTGAAGAAGTGCTCATGCACTTCTCCTTGTTGTGATTAATGTATTAAGATTATATTTATTCAGGGGTCAGCATATCCTTTGCTTTTCTGACTACTAACGACTTCACTGAATGTGGGTCACAAGCACAACTTCTGTAGTACAATGACACGTGGCCGGAGATGACTGTTTTCCTAAATAAATTCTTGTGCTCGCTGAGCATGTCGTTCATACACATACCTGATTGTCCACTACACCTTCTACTGCAGCTTAAGGGCAGCGAGTAGTGTACACTTTCTTCACAATTAACAACCCGCCCCGCCGCGGTGGTCTGGTGGCTAAGGTTTTCGGCTGCTGACCCGCAGGTCGCACGATCGAATCCTGGCTGTGGCGGCTGCATTTTCGATGGAGGAGGAAACGCTTTAGGTCCTTGTGCTCAGATTTTGGTGCATGTTAAAGAACCCCAGGTGGTGAAAAGTTCAGGACCCCTCCACTACGGCGTCTCTCATAGTCATATTTATTTATTTATTAATTTTATCTATTTATGCATATTGCAGCCCCTATTAGGGCTATTGCAGGAGTGGACATACAAATGATCAGGTGATAACAAGCAGAAACAAAAACATGAGCATAGGGCACAAATTTGTGGTTCATAGTACTACACAAGATACAGAATGAACAAAGCAAGGGCACAGAAAGCAAAAGAACATGGAAATATCTACTTAACACGCATGTGATATTGCTTTAGAAAGTGCTCCAAAGGGAGCCCGCGGGTATCGCCGGGTAGCGAGTTCCAGAGCTCAATAGTGAAGAGGAAAAAACTATACTTAAACAGATCACTTTTGGGGTGAAGTGGCGTAATATTTAGCGCATGTTGACTCCTGGTGTGAACAGAGGGTGGTGTGGCAAACTGCAGATACCTGTGGAGCGAGGGCAAGCGCGGCGAATTAATCAAGGTGTACAGGAGCTTTAAGCATTCTGAATGGCGCCAGGCAGATAAAGGAGTTAAACTCAAAGGTGCTAAGTTGGACGTAGGCGAAAAATTCCGGTCATATCTTCGGCAGATAAAACGGACGGCTTTTTTTTGTATGGATTCTAGTTTTGCAATGTCGGACGCTTTGTGTGGATTCCACACGACACAACCGTATTCGAGTAATGGCCGTACTAACGTTTTAAATGTTAAGAGCTTGGTTTCTTTTGGTGCTACACGGAGAGCGTGCTGTAAGTATCCTAATATCTTCAGGGCTTTATTATACGTAATATCAATGTGTTTGGACCAGGACATGTTGTGAGTGAAATGAAGGCCGAGGTACTTATATTCCATTTTTCTTGTTAAATGATAACCATCGAATGAGTAGAGAAATAGATGAGCGGATGACCGAGTAGAAAATGTCATGCACACAGTTTTTTGGAAATTTACATTCATTTGCCAGGTTCGGCACCAAGTGCAAAAATTGGAAAATGAGTTGTTCAGTTTCTCGTGATCCTCAGCAAAAGTAATTTTTTGATAAATCACGCAGTCGTCGGCGTATAGCCTAATCTGAGACGTTATGTTACCGGATATGTCATTAATAAATAATAAGAAAAGAAGGGGTCCAAGTACTGAGCCCTGCGGAACACCTGCAGTTACATCAGCGGTACTGGATGCCGTTAAGTTAAAAAATACATACTGCGAGCGGTGCGAGAGAAAACTAGATATTCAACCTACGAGCAGCGGGTTTGGTGGAAACAGGACGGAAAATACCACACATCAATCAAAACAACAAGTAAAAAACCGATTTCTGTGAATATTTCTGCGCATTTGTTTTTTTTTTCTTTTGACATCAGCATTAACAAGCAAACAAAGTTTTCACAGTTACTTTGGGGTCTACAGATTACGTCTACACCATCGCGCATGCCTATATTTTTCATATTGTGCTGACCTTATGTATGTTTCACACTACAACAAACGTTTCCTTCTATTTCGTTATTGGCTTGCTCCGCTGGTAAGCACGCTTCTTCACTCTGAGCAGGCCCCGTGCCACCGAGTGCAGCATATGAAGCGGGTAACCCGCCGAGACCAGGCGGGAAATCGGAGCAAGGAAACTACTGTCCGTTAATGCAAAGAAGACTTCTACGAAGAATTTCACGAAGAAGACACGCAAATGCTCCTTTGAAAAAGCTTGGTGTGACTTGAGGAGTACAAGAGCAACGGTTTGTTGGACTCTGGCTCATACTACCAGAAAATATGCTGTATTGTAAAATTTATCTTGTGGTCAAGAAACTTAAGAGATTGATCCCTTGGTATTTCGTGCGCCATCTGCAGTAGCCTAATGCAGTCGCAAAATACGGCCAATACTTGTGAAGGAGACGTTCGAAAAGTGCATGGAATCTGTTTTAAAATAACGAGGTAATCATCGACATACCTGAAAAGATGTTTTACATTGAAACATATCACACTTTCTGTAGTCCACAAAAAGGTTCCCTTTCTTTGCGACGGCATGAAGCTCGACCCACTCGCCTTGAAGTTTTCTTTTCTGCCAAAAGCTATACCATAGAGTACCGTGTCGTGCCATCATTTCCGAGAATAGCGCATGGCAAGAGTCACTTTCCAAGTTCTTGCAGTGAAAGCTGAAGATTCCGACAGTTGACCCTTTCGTAGTTAGGCATTCAAACCACGCCATTCAATGTTTAAGAATTAGCAAGGAAGGAAATTTGGCTTTTTATAGATATACGGACCCTTTTTACTCGTTGTAATGACCAAAGTTTGCGCATGGCTTTATTACAAACATCATCACCATGTATTGACCACTTCATGTCGTGTGCTAGGTATTGAGTATATTTTGTTTCAGTTAGCAGCGCGTCTTTACTACTGTAAGAAAAAGATAGCGAATCTTTTTCGCGTGTCATGCGCATGAAAAGGGTTTTGAATGCATTCAGTCCCATGTGCCATTCATCGCACCAAACACTAATTTTTGTAAGTAGTTATTAGGTACCAGTTGGTCGTTCGAGGAGCAAATTTTCGCATACATGATTGTATCATCTGCATAGTGTTTGATAGCTACCCGCTGTGAAAAACCTTCACCCTTGTCACAATTGTAGATAGAAAAAAGTAATGGGCATATAACGGACTCTAGCGGCACACCTGATCGGACCGGTTTATTGGCACCTCGAACACTATTGATTACAACGAATTGTTCATTTTGACAAATACGTCTCTATCTAGTTTAGTAGCTGATAGTCACCAAGTAAACAAGACAATTTCATAAGCAACTTACTATGCGATGTTTTGTCAAATGATTTTCGAAAATTGATAAATAAGATATTAATTTCACCCTTTTCATCAACACACTGACCAATCTCGTGTGTAACCTCAATAAGAATCGTAATGGTAGAGCAGGCTCGCCAAACCTCCTGCTGATTTTCACTTAATATGCCATTTTCTTCCACAAACTTCAACAGGCGAGTAGTCAAAATGTGCTACAGAGTTCCAAAACAAGTACTTGTCAAGGAGATCGATCGGTAGTTTGTGACGTTATTTTTCGAACCTTGCTTGTGGAGTGGTATCACCTTGGCACACCTACCATCTGTGGGAACGTCACTGGACAGAAACGACTTTGTAAATATGTCCGAAAAGAAAAATGAACACCAGTCGGCATATCGCCTCAAAAAGTCGTTTGAAATTCGATCAGGTCCTGGGCATTTTTTCACATCTATACTAAGGAGCAGATCCAGAATGCCTTTTTTGCGTTATGGTTAGCTCAGTTAGACGTTGTTCACAAGAAAATCGCACTTCTGGGGTTGAGTCCTCGTCCCAAGTGAAAACTGATTCAAAATATTCATGAAAGTGACAAGCCATTTCATTATTATCCGTGATAGTTACGTTAGCGTTCTTCAAAAGTTGAATCACAGGTTTAGGTCCTGATAGGTACTTCCAAAATTTTCCTGGTGATGTTTTAATGAAATTGGTGAGTAGTCCATTCATGTACCTGTGTCTCGCCTGAATAACGTCTATTCTGAGTTCCCTAGAAAAAGAATTGACGTAACAGCGTGCTTTTAGAGACAAAGGTCTTTTAGCCCTCGTTCTTTTCAAGAAGCGTTTTTTATGAATTATTGTTTGGGTTATCCATGGGTTTTGTCTATAAACTCTCTTGGTGCGCTTCGGAACAGAAAGTTCCATTGATTGCAAAACAATGCCTTTCAACATATTTCTTGCATCATTTGCTTATGTACTATGCATCGAGATATACTGGCTAAAAGCCTTGTATCTCTGCAATGTATAGTCTAATAATGCAGTATCATCTGCACTTAAAAATTGAGAACTGACGTAGTTTGATTCTGCTTTGTCCGAAAAGTACGTGTGGTAGCTACATGTGTGATCACAATTTTGGGGTCGGATAAGCCTTACAATACTTCACGCCGATAGTTAGATTGCAGCATAGGCCTGCTTAAAAAAACCAAATCAAGCAATGATTCTCCCTATTCGATATTAATACATAAGAAAGGAGATCACAAGGACTTCAAGAGTTACAGGCCGATCAGCTTGCTCTCCGTCGTACGCAAACTATTTACAAAGGTAATTGCTAACAGAATCAAGGAAACATTGGAATTCAGTCAACCAAAAGAACAAACAGGATTTCGAAGAGGCTACTCAAAAATCGACCACAATCGTGCTATCAATCAGGTAATGGAGAAATGCTCAGAATAAAGCCAACAACTATACATAGCCTTCATAGACAACGAGAAGGCATTTGATATAGTAGAAATATCAGCAGTCATGCAGACCCTGCGGAATCAGGGCGTCGATGAAGTATATATAAACATCCTCGAAGAAATCTACAGGGGATCAACTGCTACCATAGTGCCTCATGAAGAAATCAACAAAGTACCAATCAAGAAGAAGTAAAGCAGGGAGAAACAATCTCTCCAATGCTGTTTACCGCGTGCTTACAGGAGGTTTTCAGAAGCCTAGAATGGGAAGATTTAGGGATAAGAGTTAAAGACGAGTGCCTTAGTAATCTGCCCTTTGCCGATGACGTCGCATTGCTGTGTGACTAACGAAACGAATTGCAACTCATGATTATGGAGTTAGACAAGGAAAGCAGAAAGGTAGGTCCTAAAACAATCTGCTGCAAACAAAGGTAAAGTACAACAACCTCAGAAGAGAACTGCGCTTCGAGAGAGGCAATAGTGCACTAGAAACTGTAGAAGACTGTCTACTTAGCACAGGTAATAACCGTGGAGCCGAACCACGCGATTGAAGTAACTGGAACAGTAAGAATTTGACAAGAGCCCATTTGGCAATCATTCTGAAATCAAGACAGGTTGATTGCCACCATCCCTCAAGAGCAAAATTATATAACAGCTGCCTGATGCCGGTACGTAGCTATGGAGCAGACACTCGGAGACTTACAAAGAGGGATCAACTTAAACTGAGGACGACATAGCGAGCAATGGAAAGAAAAATGGTAGGTATAACCTTAAGAGACAAGAAGAGAGCAGAGTGGATTAGGGAACAAACCGGAGATAACGATATCATAGTTGAAATCTAAAACAAGAAATGGACATGGGCCGGGCATGTAACGCGTAGACAGGATAACCGCTGGTCATTAAAAATAACTAACTGGATTCCCAGAGAGGGCAAGTGGGTTTTGGGGAAACAGAAAGTTAGTTGGGGAGATAAGATTAAGAAGTTTGTGGGTATAAATTGGCAGCAGCAAGCATAGGACCTAGTTGACTGGCGGAACATGGGAGAGGCCTTTGTCCTGCAGTGGACGTAGTCAGGCTGATGATGATGACATTGCTTTCATTGCGTTGTTGGGTCTACATGAGGTTCCTCCATCACAGAATAATGTATCAGTTGGACAGCATTAAAAATGGAGCGACCCTCTATATTTAGAGAAAAACGGTAATGTCCCCAATGTTCGTCTTTAAATAGAGAAACTTTCCTCTCTTTAGCCGCGGAACAAACATTTCTCCCTCTCAAAATGAATAAGGCTGACCGCTCGTAGGCGGTTTATTGAAGCGAATAAGCCTAGCGAGTGCATTCATTCTCTGCTGATAAGGAGTACACGGCACTGACAATCACAAAAAACGGTACCAAAAAATGGTTCCGCTGAGCTTGATATCGAACAAAATGACCATCAAATCAAGCAGACAAACTTGTAGCGATGAAAACATCGCGAAACAGAATGACGGAACTCTTTTGCTTCGTTCGGCCAGCGAGACAGCGTTCACTTTGAAAAAGACGGATACCGCGGAGTTCTCGCACGGAGACTGCATGCTAGGCTTGCTAAATTTATTTCTCGACGATTGAAGCAGTGTGGCGATGCGCGTTTACGGGGCATTTCTCCACGCGTTTACGGGGCAACAGGACACGAGATGTGCCTATGCTTATGCTTACCAAGTGTGTCGACACCGAAAAAAATCCCTTATTCGCGTACGGTGTAAGTTATTCGATAAAGCATGACGGTTAAGGGAAGCAGAGCTCCTCGTATTCGTGAAACATTGGTAGCATAAATCATAAAACAACACGAGACACACACGGAACTCTGGGGAGCATTGCACGAGTGCCTGGCGATAAAAGAGAAAAGTATCTGCACTGATGTTTCGGCACCCCCCCCCCCAAAAAAAAAAGAATAAGCGTCACTGTTTCATTGCTAGCATCAAGCATAGGTAAAAGTAATCGCACATGATTGGCCATGGCCGGCTGGGCTCGGCGAGCGCATGTGCACGTGCAAGAACCCATGGTTGAATAGAAACTTAAATACTGTATGCAGAAGGAACTTTACTCCTCTTGCACTTGCCGCAAGGGGGCGCGACGGGTAAAGCGCCCGAAAGAGAGAAAGTCGCTGCACCGAATGAGAAGCGGAGCTCATTGCTCTATTTTGCTCTTTTTTTAAGTGTGCCGTTCAGCGTTTCTCTGTGTATACTGCTGTCGTCCCCGTGTATATGTGCGCTGTAGCGTTGCGTTAGTTACGCCTCTTTTTGTTTGGTGGGGGGAGAAAAACTTGGCCCAACTAATAATGCACCGAGAAAGCTGTCTAAAGTAAAAGCTAAATTAAACTCCCATTTCATTGAAATATAATCCTTACCTAGGGGTTGGTTATGCCACTACCCATCATACGACAGAAATCACGAACCTCTGACTGGTAGGCTAGTTGCTCTTGATAAAGAGGCGCACACAGAAATAACATTACAGGAGCTTTGGCAGCACCATTTTATCTACACTGTGGCATTGTTTGATGGATAAACGTCAATTAGAGGCGCAGCACTGTCCCAGAAATTTTGGTAGCTGTTCCACCTATTCAAAGACAGCATAACGACTTTAATATTACAATGAATTCTCCACCCCATGGTGCCCTACCGGAAAAGTGGGTGCAATGGAACTTGGTGCTATTCTCCTTTCTTTGGTCTATACATTATTAATTGATGCTTCCTAACTTTTCTCTTCTTCTGTGCCGAGGATGGAACTAGGCCTACTTGTGCAACAATTCAGTTGCATGAGGCCGCAACGATGATCATGCGTTCATATGCAAGCGGCTAATGAAGTATGTGTTGGCATGAACGGACAAGTGCTCTGAAAAAAGATCAGATGGCCATATCAGAAATGGCTCATAACAGACACGGTCGACAAAGAATCCATTATCGGAAAACGACACATGGAAATACGCATGTGACAGCGGCGCACCTTTGAAGACCTCCACTATTTCGCTCGCCCATGGAGAGTGTTTCACGTGGAATGCCGTGCCGTCACCGAAAGCTGTCAATCATAATTAACAAATTTTGCGTGAATATGAAGTGGTCCTCACCATGGGAACTCTCTGTTCGAAAGCAGCTCATTAATGCCTTTACCAACAAAGCCATCCCGCGCGTAGTTAAGATGTATAAGAATGATGATGATACTCGGTAATTCACGGCTATCTTTTCATTTCTGCGGAGCGAAAGTGCAGCTACACTGACACAACAATCTCCCCTTTTTTTAGATTTCAAAGGTTTCACGTCGGTATTGCTCTGTGTAAGGGCATAAGATTTTATATTTCTAAAAAACATGCCCGCAATTAAATTACTTGAAGTGGTGTACATGATATCTGTTAACAGACCCGTTAAGCGTGCACGCGTGTTCATCATTGCTTTTCATTTATTCATCGGCCAGTTCGGCCGATGTACCACGACTTCTAAGTAGGAGCGATTTTATACACAAGATTCCTTCGATATTGAATGAACGGTTGCGCATGATCCTCTTTCCACTGTTCTTGCTGGTTCACCATTAATCATACTGAACAGGCTGGATATAGCTTCAAACATGCGCTGAAAACGTACTTTATTTTGTATTTTCGTGCTACTTTCTGTAGGTTGTGTGACACTTTGTGAATGTATCGAATGACGAAGGTACTTCTTTGCGGGTCCACTTCTTTTTGTTTTACTTTGGTGATTTTAGAGTTGTATCAATTTACGCAGCCACATTACGAAGTAACATTACGAAGTTTCTTCTGTTACAAATCTCTTACAGAACAGCCTTTTTGGTGCTTTGAAAATTTCTCAAAAAATGGCTAGATGTCACAAACGAGCACTCGACAAAGTGCGCGCTTCCGAATTCTAACCGCTACGCGAAAACGAGGCGCTGAGCAGACGTGACAGATGCCGGTGCAAAAAAGAAATGAGCATCAAAGGGCACCACATACGTGCCTTCTCTCCCCCTCGAAAGCGCTCCAACTACAGCGACCAACCTCCTCGCATCTATGACCGAGCAAACTCCATAAACATCTTGAAAGAAATGGGCGTGGTGATGCAGAATTGCGTCGCGTTACGAGAGAGGTTCCGCCCTATCCACAGCTTTCGCTGTGCGGCGCACCAACGAGACGGCCAGAAATGTCGGAAACACAGCGGCTAGTTCATATAAGCCACGAGCGGAGAGAGCCGCATAAAGAGATGAAAAGGTTTTCAACCTGCGGGTGAAGGCTCGTCTTACAAGCAGGAGAAAAGTGTGTGTTTATCGGCCGTGGGCGAAGGCGTGTTCTTCAGTCGCAGCGCGTGAGTGTCCACCGTGTTCGAAGTTTTGTTATTGATGACGCTAGGACTGCCTGGAAGAGAAACCTCCGATGCAGCAGTGCGACAACTGGCCCTGGACTTTGAGTGTTTCCTTGAAGAGAAGCATTCAAGCTTTGTTCCAAAAAACTTTGGACTGAATACGCTCGACGAACATTGTAGTCTGTAAGTGTTCGGTTATTTAATGCATGAGATTACATTGTACAACGCGTTGTTTATTGTATCCGTTCTATTGAGTGTCATCTTGATGTGTTGTATAGGCCGTTGTTTTGAATATCTTGGGATTGGTGACGTATTGTATTGGTTTATTGCCGAATGTACGTGCTTGTGTGTTGTTTGTGCTGCCATATCCGAGAATACATTTTGTTATGTTATCAAATCTTCGTTCTGCCTCGTTCTTTGGACCACAGTCCGCGTCGAGTGGTGTACTAAAAGGGCCGAATTCTAAATCTTCCATATGTTCGTGGTTCGTTTCGTAGGGCCGACACTTCCAGCCTTGGAATCAACCCGGTGACTGCCTCCATAATTATCGGAACCAGTGACACTAGACTATCGCTAATGCTCGTCCTTTTTGAGTCACGTTCCACGGATAATAAACGAGTTGTTATTGCGTCCATCGGATGTCTACTTCTGTGCTCTTTCATGAAGAGTATTTACGACGACATTTCGGTGCCTGTGACAATCGCAATACTCTGCTATTGCCCGCCTCATTGTACAGTAGAACTCGGCCAATACAACACAAATCAAAGAAGACAATTGAGCGCACATAATAACACGCAGATTACAAGATTCCGCCTACTGTTACAAAATAATTATTCAGGGTGTAGTTTTATAGATAATAAAGCGTTTTTCTGCAAATTATATGATAGTACAAGGCTCCTGTCGTTTTCAGTTGTGGAAAATGCTTTGCCGCTGCTGAAATGACACTGGACCTATCACTTAACAAAACTCGTTAATAAACCTTTTATTTACCGGTAATGGGGCAGGTCTTTATATTACAATGTTGCAGTAGGTGTCAGTGTATGGCATACTCAATTTTCTCGTTAAATCGCAAAACTAGCACGTAAAAAATTTGTGTAAATCCAAGGGTTTATTTTATTTGTCAGACAAAAATAAATGAGAACAGACAATGTTGCAAAAAAGTATAGAAAATGTTATCATAATACTTTTAATATAACTACGAAGAAAGAAAAGGAGAGAAAAGATAACTTGCCCCCGACAGGGACCAAGCCTGCACCCTTCCATTAGGACGAAGGTCTCAGGTTCGGTCGCTGCTGGCCGAAAGTTACCTTTTCGTCCACGTTTCATGTGGTTCCAAGCTCTTTCTCGCGTCAGATGGTGGCTACTAAGAAGCTTTCTTTTTTTTGGCGTAACTGTGCTATAGCGCGGAGTATGGGGCAATTTTACACGTGTATTTTAGGGGCGAAGCTCCTTATGGCGTGGCTTGGGCGTCCCTCGTATGTAACCACCAGTGGCACATACCCGAAATAGGTATAACACTTGACCTCCAAGGTGGTGCCAGTGAGAGATTTCTTCTGTGCGTTGTTTAAAAATAAAAAATAGTGCTCAATGTACATGCCAATGGCTGCTAATGGGGAATGAGAGACATGAGCATTCGGCTTTTAGTCAACACGCACGCTGCGATCCCCATTAGCAGCCATTGGCATGTACATTGAGCACTATCGGACAAGAACGGGATGCTACAATATACTCGCTAGGTGTAACCTCCTTAGCTTTAGAAAGGTTTAGTGAGCGTTGAGCCGCAGTGCCATGAATACAATGAACTTGTATATACCATGAATGAACTCAAGGTGGTTAAAAATGAGAAGTAGATACGAAGCGCAAGCCGTAAGAAAGTAAAAGCCGAATTCTCCTGTCTCTCATTTCTCATTAGCAGCCATTGGCATGTAAATTGAGCCCTATCTGACAGAGAAAGGTTGCTACGTTATACTCGCTGGGCGTAACCTCCTTGGTTTTCGAAAGGTTTAGCGAGCGTTTGGTCGCAGTGCCATGAATACAGTGAACTAGAATATACCATGAACTCGAGGTGGTTAAAGGTGGGAAGTGGACCCAAAGCGCAGGCCGTAAGAAAGTGTGCGTGTACCACCTCTCGTTTAGTCCTTGGAATGTCCGCTGGATGGCGGTGCTTCTATATGGAGAATATATGATAAAAAGATGCGAGATGGTGGGACTTGGAGTGTTGAATACATGATCGAACGGACACACAAACAGATGCATGGATGGACGCATGAACGGACGCAGGGTCGGATGCATGAAAGAACGCAGGGACAGGCTCACAAACAGACGCATGGACGGTCACACAGACGGACGCATGGACGGACGAATGCTTCGCCCCACTCTCCATCATTCACTCCGTGGATATGCTGCCATTTTTTTCCCAATAGTGTAGTTACCTTAAATGTCTTGAGAAACTGAAAGGCTCACAAAGATAACACTCTTTGCTAAGTGCAAGACTGGTGTTATTTATTGTGTTCTACTGGCATCAGGCAAAGTTAGGTCATTGGGCAAAGGTAATTGGGCAAAGTTTATATTGGTGGGGTATAAATAATCGGTTGCAAAACCACAATACTACCACGCACGTTTGTTTTGTCAATTTTGTTGTATTTGGGTTACGCCAACAAAACCTATCACGAATGCTCGGCGCAGATCACGCCTCTGCGTTCAAGAAGCTTCACGATTGTAGTAAATTATTTTTTTAAGATCGCGCGCAAGACGCAAACACTCAAGCTTATTACAGAGCATGTGCGATAACCAGTGAAAAGGGATGAAAGTTTCACACGGGATGTATAAAAGACACCGCGTTTCAATGATGATCAGTTCATCGACGGCCAACGACGTTCTGTGTACCGATATCAGTAAACAGCATGTATTGCATGCTGTAATTAGAATTGTCTTTTTATGGCCACAAGTTAGGCCACATAAAGATTTTCACCTTGAAGAAGTCGACTGCTCCCTTCTTCTCCGTCACAACCTTAAGACAATTCACCTTTCGGGGACCAGAGAAGCAGTTCGGCTGTTCATTGCCACAGTTTTGTGAAATGGAAGTCTTGTATGCTGATGTGTAATCACTCGACCATATTACGCAGGGGAAAGAATTGATATCAGTGGGAGATTTTAGAAGCTTTTCACATTATAAATCATAAACCACTGATTGAGTGATACGCCTTTATTTCGGACTTCAAAAGTGTGCCTGCCCAATGCCACCTCCATCTTATCAATGCTTACCAGATGAGCCCAATCTAGCCGTTCACCACCCTCTCCTCTGGCCCATTTCTGCCCTTGCCCATCACTTGACCTTCGCGTGTACTTTGCGGTAATGAGGGAGAGAACCCCTCGTACAGTGCCTCACGACAGAAATCATATGAAGTGATCTTTTGTTCACTTGTGTGCAGATCTGTGGGGCACCATCTTGCATTTCTCGTGTTCGCAATACTGGTGGTCACGCTGTCCCTGTAAAGTATACGGTATTTTGAGATAGCGTGTCGCTGTCCGTGGCACTATGCGGATAACCACGGGGAAGCGTCACGACAACTTCACTGCATGCTCTGCCCTGTGATGTGGCGGGGGTGGTGTTTCTTCGAGCCACAAATAAGGAGCACGAAGAAACAGACCTCCCAGACTATGATATTGGAGTGGGAAAAACGTCTGCCCCATCTCCTATCGCGCTCCAAAGCAGGTGTAACGCAAGCAGCGCTACCCACATGCAGCGTCGCATCACGACCACTCCATGAACTAATGTGGACCGACAGCTCCCGTTGAGAAGCGCGCGTTTGCACTGGCAATGAAAGAAAGAAGTAGGCGTTGGCCTACCTAGCAGGAAAGTGAGTTATAAGCGTCACGTGTCTTAGAAAGTGAAAGAATGCACATGTGTGAAAAGTCTTGTGCGGTTTTGTAATTTTAAATAGAGCACAGTTGAAAGTCGAGCGTTGATCCGCGTGTACCACATTCTTCTCGCGCTCGTGTATCAGTGTAGTCGCTGGTGCCCCGCTCATAGAGAACTATACTTTCGTGAAAGAGAGCTACTAAACCCTTTTCAAGGCCGAGTGAAGCATAGTCTAAAAAATTGCCAAATGACATACCCATGTTCGCTTCCAGTCGTTATTCAATACATGTAATAGACTATTTTAGCTAAGACATATGGGCACCACCACATTGGGTTGTTACAAGGCAACGTTGTCTTTCTTTATATATCTCAACGTGAATTACTAAGGCCATGATTGATTGCTTGATATGTGGGGTTTAACGGCCCAAAACCACCATAAGATTATGAGAGACGCCGTAGCGGAGGGCTCCAGAAATTTTGACCACCTGGGGTTCTTTAACGTGCACCCAAATCTGAGCACACGGGCGTATATACAACATTTCCGTCTCCAACGGAAATGCAGCCGCCGCAGCCGGTATTAAGGTCATGAAACATCGTATGAACTAAGCCAGCAGTATTAATGCGTTTAATTTATGTCGACCTCAACGCTGTTCACTTAGTTGTGAAAAATGCAAAACACTAAGGTTAACATCTCAACAGACCGGCACTGCAACCCAACCGAAAAAGAGCCTGTAACCACTTTAGGAGGGTAAAGAAGACGGCTAAACCCAAGGTTGGCATTACTTTTTTAATGAAATATTTTATTGATCTACAATTGTAATGTCGGCTCTATATTGTGTGCTGCTGAGGACGTTTAGTGCGCTACCACAAAAATTAGTAAAATCTAGATAGAAAGTGTTGTCATCCTACACTTGTTTTGCACCATGGGTACAGCACAATGATGTGGTTTATATTCACTTTGTGTAAGCATGCGTGTGTAGGCTAGAGGTAAGGCCGCTCGCTTTCGGCGCGTAAAGTTACGGGTTCAAATCCCAGCATCGGAAAGAAAACGTATTGTTTTATTTATGTCAAATACATCTGAGCAGCCGCTCGTGGCGCTGAAAGCCAAGCCGAAGCTTGGCCGCAGAGTCCTACAGCAGTGTCCGCTCTATACGTATATTTATTATGGAGCTCAGGATGAAAGTTCGTGTTTAACTTGTGGCATTAACGTCATATTTTACTGTTTACAAAACGCATAAGCAATGCTATAAGCTTAGTAATATGCATTATTCGGGGCAGGAGTTCATGAATCACGTCACAAACGAGAGTGTTTTTCATCTACTTGCAGGATATGCCTTCCAACGAGTTGGTTCTGCAAGCAGCTTCTTCTGCGCATCTCCGGAAGCCTGAAAACGGTGAGCAAACCGAAGGTACATGGCAAAGAGTTGCCTACTACTATTTCTGTTCACATTACACTTTGTCGAATGCACTCAGCGAAAAAAAAACTAGATAAGGAATTCTACAGGAACCTATGGTACTTCTATAATCCTCATATATGCGCACACCCAAGAGTTAAAGAGTCCTGAATCTACATAAACTTATGCCAACTTCATGCGTCGACCCTGCCGCAGAAGCCGAACATGTAAAACTCAGAAGGCATAAAATGTCAAATAAACAGGGGAGGAAACTGTGCGTAAAAAAATGGGGTGGGGAGGAATTGTCTGTTTTTCGTCTTTGGTAACCTGGCTAAGGATTTTTGAAACAGCGAAAGAGCACTGTTTAGGTCTAACGATCAAAATGAGAGCAGGAGGATGATAAGTACAAAGAAGCGGGAAGAAGACCGTTGGGAGATTATATCACACCAGCTTATGTAGCTCGCTTGTGTGGTTTGCTTATGTGGTCCATTTCTATCTAACAAGATACCTTTTATGCCTAGCGCAAAAGCACAAAAAAACTCATCTAGGAACGTTTCCAAAAATAGGATGTACAAACGATGACTCTTTAGCAGTTATATTTCAGTGACTTGGCCTTTCGTGAGGCGAGAGGAGGATACAATAATGACGTACAAAATACGAAAAAACTCGACTTAGACAGGCCACGTTATGCGTAGGACACATAACCTGGGACCAGTTAGAGGTACAAAACGGGACCAGAAGCACATGCCCATGACGGCTTTGAGTTAGTTTAGATCTTAACATTCAGAAATTTCAAGGCACAAAATGTAATCAGCTCGTGCAAGACAGCTCATCTGCATATAATTAGAAAAAGACAGACAAATAGTATAAGTACGTGTCATGAAAGGAAAGATTCAGATTTTCACTTTAGCCAAAACAGTATTTTCCTTCTTGCTGTCGTGCTTTTGCTTCGTCTTTTAGACCATGTTCATCAGAACGAAGCGAATGACCGATGCGGCGGAGCTGGATTGCTATTTCCCAGTATGCTTAGTTTCGTGTGCAATATGGGTTATAGTATTACCCAACTGGTAGAAACTATTTCCGCTGTTTGGTCAGTTTATTATGAGTAGTAGGCTTCAAGTAATTTTTTCAAAGGGTTTTCTGAGCTTCTCAAGGGCACCTGCTCGTATATGTCTTACATGTGAACCTTTCAAGAAAAGGCAGGTTTCTAATTTTGTAATTTCTGATTTTCAAAGTCACTATCGCTTGGAAAATTACTCAAGATTATTTGAATTACTTTTAAGGTGTGGGTAATTGCACTCCCACTGCATTTAGAATAACATGCCAAGTTTTTACAGTAGTGGTGTTGACCCTGCATGAACACCAGTGCCCTCAGAAATCGTCAAAAAAAAACTGGATCGGCAAAGTTAGCGCCTGGCTCATAATACAGGCAAGTTGAAAGACACAATGTCTTCGTGGCATAAAGTAAACTGTTGAGCAGCCAATGAGGTCTCAGAAATTTCTGTTCGTACCCACTCTAGCGCGGTCGTTTGTAACGCGGAAGCTCTCATGACCAATTCCAATGTTTATCACTTTATCGTATCCCTTTTATTGCGATAGCAATTATATGGACACTTTCGGCTGGATTTTGCCGCCGGCGTCGCCGTCACTCATTATATATGTACACGTATCTATATATATCTATTGTCCCATCCGCAACAATAGCGATCATCTAACTCTTCAAAAAGACCTCGAGCATATAATTGAGTGGTGCAAAACATGGCAGATGACACTTAATGTTTCCAAACGCAAACTAATCACCTTTAGTCGCAAACGTGATAACTTTTTTAGCCAATACATAATAGATAATAGCATTGTAGAACGCACTGATCATTACAAATACCTAGGCATAAACTTAACTTCTACACTTTCGTGGTCCACACATATCACTTCTATCTGGGCCAACACATCAAGATCATTAGGTTTTCTGTGCCGAAATCTATACAGTGCTCCCTCCGATGTGCGCAAACTGGCTTATCTTGCTCTAATCCGTCCTCAACTGGAGTTTGCCTTCTCCATTTGGTCACCATATCAACAATACCTCTTAGATAAGTTAGAATGTATACAGAACAGAGCTAGTCGATTCATAGCGCATAATCACAGCTACCCGTCCAGCGTAACACAGATTAAACATAGCCTTGCACTCGAGCCACTGAAAATTCGCCGCGACATCTCACTTTTATCCCTATTTCACAAACTCATCCACACCAGCATTGATGCCATCTGTTCACCTTAATCTAGCACATCGAGCTTCGAGCAGGCTACATAACACCTTTAGCTTATCACGCATGTACGGCAACACTAACGCTTTCAACCAGTCGGCTCTTCCACGAGCTATTCGTTTGTGGAATGATTCCCCAGATGATCTTGCGTCAGAACAAGACCACACAAAGTTCTATCATACTCATAAAAAATACTTATGCACCAAAAACTGCTCTATCGCATCTTCGTAACCATCAGTGTTTATAGGACTGTTGCAGATGTTTTTGCACTATTGCTAGGTTGTATAGTTACTGTCATAATAGTTTTTTTGTATTTCACCTTCACATAATGTAACTCACTTTTCTAGTATGTATTTTGCTTACATGTTCATAAGTTGAACTGCATTTTCTATTATATTCATTATTTGCCTATGTATGTGTAGATATTATGTATATATATTTCGCTAACATATTATCTGTACCGCCCCCCTTACACAATGCCCCTCGAGGGCTCTGTAAGGTACTGTAAATGAATGAATGAATATGAAAACGCAAGAAAGAAAAATAACCCAGAAAAATACTCCAGTGCACTGAATCGAACGTGGGACCTCTTAAGCGTGAGTGCGAGGCGTTAACCACTGATCCACGAATGAGCACCTCCTTCAACGGTCAAACGGCAAGCTGTTTATATCTATCACTTACCGCTGGCGACGGGTATCTCGGGTGGAACTATCGTGTTTTCATAATTACCAGCAAGATGGTGCGTCGCCACATCTTCACGGTGCAGCGGCGCATGCTCTCATCTTCCACACGTACTTTGCTTCGCAGAGAGGAGGGGGGGGGGGGTGGACGCTCACTCGCACGCCCTTATAACGCGGTGGGGTGGATGGTACGTCTTGGCTGGCCTTGAGCTTTTACTGGAATGATTGTGTTATAGCTAGGGGCCACACAAACGTCACTAAATTCTTGCACAGTCTCCGTTAGCGAAAAGGGTGCGCTTTTCCCGCATGGTACAGTAACAACTAAGACGCTTATTCGCGTTCATCTATACCTGTGAGTACGTTTCGTGGGTTATTTGTACGTGAGAAAAGCAGGGCACGTTTTGATCTGTGCCATTCTACGCATGACATTCCAGTTTGTTGCTATCGCGTTCATTGCTTCGTCTTTGTGGCAAGGCTGTGACTTTTTTATTTCAATCTAGTCATGTAGCATTGATATAAAACGGTCTCTGAAACCTTGCATGTTAACAATCATTTTATGTGTACATCTCCTCGCTCATAATTTTCATGAAAACATGGTATTTTTTGTATGACCAAGAATGTGCATCAATTTCATTGATATAACATGGGCATTATATGGCATGAATGTAGTGACATAGGCTCTGCAATTTCCTGTTGCGCACAGTGAACACCATCTCAACAAGACTGATTGTTGGCCTAGTTGGTACATTCTTAAAGACATACTTTGGCCATAAATATCACAAACACGAAACAAAGGAACACACAACGACAAGCACAAGCGGCACTTTCAACTAAAGTAGACCGAGCGCAACCCTATACTTAAGGGGAGATGCTACTCGAAGACACTTTCTTTAATATTCACCCTAGAGCGATGAAACTTGAGCTGTTTATGGAACTTTTTATGTTTATTTCAAATATATACTTAGTTTTCTTGCATGTTACACACTTTCAGCTCTGCGACAAGACAAAGTGAAAACCTTAACCCTTTTGCCCCCCCCCCCCCCCGTTTTTTCATACCTAAACTTCTGTAATTTTTTACCTATCATGGTTCATAATGCTTCAAATAAAGTGTAGAGTGCAAATAACTAATTCGAATGCAGAAAATTACTAGACTGAAAAAGTCCATATTTCATGTACCCTAGTAAAGGTATACATACAATATTTTATTATACAATAAAATATTTAATTCTAAGCTATAAAATTGCATGGTGATAAGGGCTGCGGCGCGAGCACGAAGGTGCTAGAAGAAACGTGAAACAAAAGGCGAGGCAAGGAAAGCAAAGAGGGCAACACGAGCGCTGATTACCAACTGAGTGTGCTGGTGCGCCATACGGACAAATTAACCCGTGAAATAGCTGAGGCGTATTATATTAGGAAACATGGAGATGGATGCGTGAGCCAGCCTTCAGTGGCCTTGCATGACAAAGAGTTCGTGCTTTTAGATAAGGGTTAGCCACTTTATCATTGTACCTTCTTTTTATCAGACACTTCTCCAGAGTATGTCACGTTGCTCATGTTTGCTGTTAAAAGGTTGCCTGTTGTATATATTATCTTGTGTGCTGCGAAAAATAAAATTCAGTTGGTAGTCAGCGCTCGTGTTGTCCTCTTTGCTTTCCTTGCCTCGCCTTTCGTTTCACGTTTCTTCTAGCACCTTTGTGCTCGCACTGCAGCCCTTATCACCAAGGATTCTAACCAACTAGCCCAAATAGCCGTTCTTCTTCTATATAATTGCATTAGTCATACTTCGGAAAAAATTTGGGCAAAATTTCATGCAAATACGAGTAATAGAAGGGCCCGAAAAAGAAGGGGCACATTGAAAAAATGGCAAAATTTGTCCTTTGCGAAAAACGAGTTTTGCCGTTAAAATTGAGTTTTTATTTATGAAATATATAATTAAATTAGATGAAAGTTACACACCAAAAAGAACAATCCTTCTTGTAGTGGCCACTGCGACTAAAATACGCCAGCACCATGAGTTTGTCTCTCTCAGCTTTTTCGAGCCGACTCCTCACAGACATTTTGCTCACAGACAGGGCCATGAAACGCTTGCCAAACTTCCGCTCCATCCGGCAGAGCCTTGTGCCAACTGCAAGCTGGGAAGAAGTTCGACAGGACTGCGAAATCCAAACTAAGTCCAGTGTCATGCCGTTTTGCAGCCATGTTTGTGCCACATACCATCGTACATAATGGCAATGTTGTCCCTGCTAAGTTTTCTCACAGCGAGCTCTTTCAACTTCTCAAGATTGACGCATACGTCATCCATTGCCGCATCACGAACTTTCCGGCTGACGAGTGTGAATGACTTTTGATACATTGGCTTTTGCAAGCCAACAACTGCCGCAAATCGGACCAGCTGCTCATAGCCTATTCCTACAGATCGCGCCCCACAATGGCTTTCACTTGCGAGCAATGCCTTTTTTCATTCATAACGGAGATAATTACACAAGAAAAGCATTGTTCAGCTGTGCTGTTCGACGAGACAAGGACGCCGCACAGAGATTGGTGGTCCCCGATTCGTACCATGTGATAAGCCAGTCGCAGCGCTCGAAAAACGCGCAGAAGAGTGCTTTTTTTTATTATTTCTTGCACTACATCAGCGAGAGAAACTGTTGTTAGTTGAAGAATGAGGCTCGACTCTTCGACTCATGCGATCAACAATGGCGAGCGGTGGCGCATTATCGGTGGCAAGGTGCTCGAAGACTGCACACTTTCGACCTTTTAACAGGCACCTTGTGCTCTTTAGATGCAATTTTAAAGCATTTCCAGTTAAGTCTCGACCTGCATTATTTTTTTCTTAACAGTAGAGGTACTAATCTTATCAAAACAAGTAAAAAAACGGTAATTGTTTATTAAAACTCGCCTTTCTCGACCCGCATCTCCTCTTTAATAAAGACATACAGACATGCGCAGTCTTCACACAGCCTTATGCTACCCGGCTATCGAACAATCTCTTCCACGATACGTGTTACGTGACCTACGTGTCCCTGATACACCCTTCTCCTTTCTTTTTGATGTAATGGGCTTCCATCAACTCACGCACATTTTATACCTATACTTCTACCTATAATCTTAAACTCTTTCAAACGTGGTACACGTCTGCAGGCTTTGTGGGTGTGTACGGCATATTTGCGGCCAAAATGTGCCAAAAACCACCATCGCGTTTAGTTGCATGGCACTTGTTGCCACTTCTGAAAATTTTTATTGCGACTTGTTTAGTGTGAGTGTAACGTACGTCGTAACAGCGCGCTTCGAATGCTCTATATATGGCAGGGCGGCGTTTACGAGCAGACCTCTCTGAGTGGCCCTAGTAATAACAAGCCGGTGTAGCAGGGATCGGAAAGCGTGAATGAAAAGTCGAAGCTGACCACCCACTCTGTAGTGCCCCGCTACCCTTGAAGGGTTCCGTTCATGTTGCCATTGCAATTAAAAAGAGTCTTGAGGTCTCATTCTACGTGCAGTGCTTCGAAGAGCGGCCTCTTGGCCCTATAGCAAGCTCTATGAAAACCTGTGTGTAAAACTCCGAATAAAAAAAAAACATGCACCGCATCCTCTCGCAATATTATTATTATAATTATTATTATTATTATGATTATTATTATTATTATTATTATTATTATTATTATTATTATTATTATTATTATTATTCTTGTTGTTGTTGTTGTTGTTCTTGTTGTTGATGTTAATATTGCTTAGCAGTATTTGAGGAAATCCATTCAGTTTACGACTGTCGCTTGCTGCAGTCAGATTTCTGTTGTATATCTCCCAAAACATCCATTGTGGCATTTTGGTACTCTGTCAATACTACGTTGTTATTTAAGGTTTATGAATTCAGTAATCTTGGTGTTCATTTTCATAGCCTTCCAAATTTTTCTGCTCACACTAAATGTGGTGCTATAGATCACCTTCATTTTGTCGGCTGTGTTTGCAGAATCTCTTGAGAATTCAGTTTTACTGATGCCTTCCACAAATTGTACACTGCAATATATCTTCCTCAGCTTGAATAGGCATCTGTGATCTCGAAAGGCATCGCTAAATTTGGCTGTGACGCCATTGAGTGACTCCAGAAAAAATCATTAGCATTGAAAACCATCGTTTTTTCTAGAAATCACTTTGCATCTCGTTCTAACACTGCCAGAATATTATTATTACCATCCTTTCCCTGCCAGTGAAATTGCGATAACCTGTTTTTTTTTTACCCACAACTTCGCGATATGATATCCGGCCCATTACTTCTCAGTTGTGCAAATTTTTGGATTCCGCGTAAGTTAACCACAAAGAATCGATCAACCTCTTTCAACATTCTACTGCTCAAAAAACACAAAGTATACAAAATTTTAAGTTTCAAGGGTTTGATGTTTTTACAGTGCACTGTCATTGTTTTTATCGCAGCTTTGTACTGTCTTAACATAGTTTTTACAATGTACAGATTCTTCCCTTTCCATCTTTCAGGAATGTTTTTACATAGTTGTGTTTATTCTTTATTTATGACTGCCATTCCATAGTTTTTCGTCTTGTATTTTTGTTCTTCCCATTTAGCACTTATTTGATTTTTCGTCGGCGTATTCTCACTCTTTTTATTTTATTTCTTGAAGATTGTCTATATTTTATCGTTTATTTGTATAGTTTAAATTTTACATGCGCCTACACTACGACCCTATGGTTGTTATTACAGGGCACGTTAAACAAATTATTATTATTATTATTATTATTATTATTATTATTATTATTATTATTATTATTATTATTATTATTATTATTATTATTATTATTATTATATCTTTAATATTTGTTATTTCATTTGCTGGGAGATTCCTGTGGCTGAAGCATAGAAAGAGCATATTACGCAAGGTGCTTGCATCCTTTATGTAAGCAACCCCCCCCCCCCCCGCTTAAATCCTTCTGATGCTGTAACAATGAGTGTGATTGTTTGCATTTGCGTGAACACCTATAAATATTTTCTTGTGCTCCGTTTCAATGTTTCTCAATTTCATTACATTTTAGGCCTGTTTAGCCCCAATTCAACGTAGCGAATCATATCACTGTTAGGGTTAACCTGGTTCTCGTTCACTTAAACCCGTTCTTGAGCTAGTTGGTTCATGGTCTGAGATAACGAGGCGCGAAGAAATGAGGGCAAGAAATAAAGCGACTGGTGCCATGACAGGACTGGCACCACTATCATTTCTGGTTCTCGCTGCCTCGCGCCACCAATTCTTGCGTGGTTAATGTTTCTTCCTTCAACATTCAATAATGTTTAATTTCCGGAAAAAATACAGAATTCACTTGTGGGAGGCAAATACGAAAGGCTAAAAACCTGACGAGGTCTCACCCCCTATCAACTAAAACAGCCTACATCAGTGACACATAGACTTACACATATTCCACAAGAATTTTACAAATTTCATTGGTACAATATACTGGCAAGTAATATTACAGTTATCCTATATATTCAAAATGATTAAACATTCAGAACATGCACTTTCGGCATATACAAACAAGAGCACATGTTTTAAAACACGCTTCATTCGAAATAGTATACGTTCAGAATACACTCACTACTGAAAAAAAAAACACTGTGGAAACCAATTTCATTATAGAATCACGGTGAAAAATGAGAGAACTAAAGAAACAGAGCGTACAAGTACTTTTACGTGTAAATGACTATGGGTCAACAATGACGTCAGTCGAGAAAAGAAGTCATTTAATATCAGATTCAGGTTGTTTGGCTTTCAGTGTAAAGTCTATATTCGATTGGTGAAGGTTTAGCGATTGAATAACTTTGTAGTCAATGCCCTGGTTTCCGTAATTCGAGCGTGTTTTCTTGGTTTTGTGAGCGAAATTTCCGAAGCCATAATTCGTTGATATAGTGCATGGGTAAGAATCCTGTTGTATTAGCCTGTTGTATTAGCCTAAAATGTTCCTGAGAGGCAGAATTTCGTGTTTGAGAAAAGTGGTTACGTTTCAAGGTCCTTGTAATGACCTTTATATTTTTTCTATAATACGAAGCACGCGCTTCTGTAAAATTAATATTCTATACTAATTGGCTTTAGTCGTTGTCCCCCATACCAACATTTTGTATTAAAGTTTGAAGCAGAACAAGTTATAATGCAGTAATTTAAATACCTATGAGGCAAGAAGGAAAGCTATTTCACTCAAGTACCCTACTGAATGAGCTAGATCTGTTAAAAAAAACAATTTACGTGAGGCGCCCATGACAGGTGCTCGTAAAAACAGACTCAGTGGAATTTTTGTTTACTGACATTATTAAGTCTTCTAGTCACTGATAGCTGAACTAATGGACTATATTATCATTGATCTGCCTGTTAATAGGTCTTAATACAATAAATTTTGTTCTTTATGTGTTTATTCTTTGTTTCTTTTTGTTAGCCAACTTTAAAGTTTCGAGAAGTAAAGATTTGTTGAAGCCTCTACTTCCTGAAAGGTGGAGCCTATGAATATACTTGTGTACACTTTAGTATACTTGCGAACATTTCAGTTTCAGGTGTGTCCTGAACCTCTGGTATATCATTTATATGTAAAAGAAAAACACGGAGCCTGAAATGGAGCACCGTGGCACTCCTTTCTTTATATTTATATATTTGGCTACGCTTACAAATTGATATCTCGACGATAACTAGCCTCTAACCAAGTCGGAGACTACTCCGCGAATCCCATAGCGGCTTTGTTTCAACAGTAAAATTTCATATTGAAAAGAATCGAATTCTTTGCACAAATCAAGAATGACACCTAACGTGTCCATTTTACCTTTAATGTTTTTGATTATGTGACCTTTAACGCTAATTAGTGCCTCTTCCTTGGTCTTCTTTGTGCGAACATCGTATTGATGCGTTCAAAAAATATTATATTTCTCAAGATATTTCATGAGGCGCGTATTTACAGATATCTCATAAAGTTTTGAGAATATAGGTAACACGGACATTAGACGATAGTTAGTTAGGGCACTAATGTTGCCAACTATATAAAAAGGTTTCCCTTGGCCACCTTAATGATTTTTGTTTTGGGGGGGGGGGGGGGAGCTTCCAGTCAGAAAGGTATAAGATATGCTAATACGGGGCTAAGTGCAGATGCCACCGCCTTAACTGGAACCGCCTTGACATCATCATAACCGCTCGCAACTTTTGTCTTTAGTTCTTTTATATACCAGTAAAATGCATCTAGTAATAGTTCGTGTAGTACGAGAGACATCACGAAAATATTTGCCTAGTTTCCATATTGCGTTGCCTCTTTATCATTCACAGTTGCATTACCAAAGTATTGTTTAAATGCATTCGCCAGTTTAGTGGCCTCTAGAATAATATCACCAGCTTTTTCTATAGCTTAAAGTACTTTATGTGGTTGTTCTTCCAGTTAAAGAATTTACTCTCCTGAATTCACGCAGTATTTTAATATCTCTAGTAGCAAGATGTCTGTGAAAAAACGTGTTTTTCTGCTCGATTCGCTTCATGTGGTCACCGTTGATCAATGGTTTCCTGTTCTAAGCCTTTCTTGTTCTAACTTCTTTTATCGGAAAAAGCAGTAGTGTAACACTCAATAAAGATGGGCATAAAAGTATCATATGCGCTATCTGAAATGCATTGCACATACATAGGCGGCAAGTCAGTCTGTTCAATAAGTTTAAGTTTAAGTTTAAAGCATGGATAAATAAGTTTAAGCATGGATAGTCTGTGATACAACTAAACCCAGTGACATTTGAGCGTTTATTTTTTACGCAAGAGTTTTTCTGTAAAAGTGAATATTGGTAGGCGGTGACTTAGGTCTGAGCATATTGTGCCTGCAGTGTAATCGCTGCTATTTCGGCATGTTACACATAAGCCCAGTGACGTGGAGCTAGTGGTAAGGTAGAATCAAAAATGGCATTTTGAGATTCATGTGATGTACGTTTCTTTTTTTTCAAATAAAGTGCATACTCATCCTCACTACTATTATATTTATGTCATTCATGATAAAAATGTTTTTTAATTAGAACAATGCAAAGCTTGCTCCATGTAGCTGAACAAATATCACTCATATTTTATTGGGATTTATATACCACGGCAATTAAAAATAACTTGTTTTTATTGCTAGGCGTCCTATGTCATTGTTACTCATAGGCAGATCATCAAGTGTTTGAAAAGAATAGCGCTGCTGGGGACATATCCGCAACCACCCACCCCTTCATCTGTGATCCAGGTGTGCTATATTATAATCTCTAAACACAGGAGAAACATCCCTATTAAACATCCAAGTCTCTGTAAACAATATTGCATCGATGTTCGTATAAAGAGTACTAATAAATACATCAAATACTTAAAGTTTGCTTATAATAGCTTTTACATTTTGATGCAACACGATAAAGGAGGTTTTATTTATTATAGGAATTGTTGTTGTCAGGTATACATTGTGAACTCAGAAATACTCATATCGTGGAAAAAATTTCTTCCCTTCTCTATCCTTTACCTAATCACGTGTAAACCAATAGTGCATCTCATCGGATTACGAGAGACGTTTCATATTCGCGCGCAAGAGTTTTTCCTACACTAGACCACTCAAATTTCAAATCTGCAGTTTTTTTTTGCTATAGCTGCACCAAGCTGCCAGTTCTGTCGCGTCAGGTGCTCGTTAACAGTGATGACACTTTCCGTGCCCTCTGAATCGAGGTGAGAGAAGTGCATTCTTTGTTTATTTGATTTTGCGATCAGCGCATTGTGCTTGTTGCGTGACATGAGCCGCACAGCAACATTCTGTTCATTCCTTTTTGCAGTCTACATCATGCGACAGATACACATGTCATTATGAGATATTGGCTCTCCAATGAGCTCGCCTATCTTTTTCACGATGACAGTTGAGCCAAGCTCCTCTGGTGCACCCTTTATCTAAATATTGTTGCTTTTTGATATTGCTCAAGTTATTTAACTTTCTTTTCAAGCCGATGGTTCTGGTTCTAAGAGCAGACTATAAAGTGCTGGCATACACCAGCACTTTATAGCCTGCTCTTAGTGCATTAATATCGGTGCATATTTCCTTTACTTCATCGCATGTATTACTGCGGAATATCACGCTTTCTTTTAGTGACGTTATTTCGGCGTGTACTTCTCGTTTAAAATCAGATTAACTTTGCGATTTCTTTTTTCTCACCTTTACTCATAACGGCAACTTCCGCGCATAAACCTAAAGCGAAAACTATTTGTCGGGCAGTATTGCAAGAAAGAAAAAAAATGCACAAGGATAGCTCTTGTTTACCTGCAAATAGTTACATATGTGTTTTAGGCGTCTTGTCGCTTCGTGCACTGCTGCCAGACTGTGCAGGGGACGAGAATTCCAGCGCCTATAAAGCCAGCCGGGAATCAGCTGACAGCCTTCTGCGCCAAATTTGTGATACTCTGTTCCAGCAACCAGGCGAGGGGCGTCGATGCACTGCAGATTATGCATCGACGAAGGAGCGTCGTTGTAGCGAGCTGCCAAAGAGAACACGCGGATATTTCCTGCAAAGAGTTACAGATGTGTCTTAAATGCGAATGTATTTCTTAGGCGGGCTATGTCAGGCATCTCGCGTTTGTACGCGGCGGTGTCCGAACGCCAGCAGGTGATATCTCACCTCTCTCACTCCCTCTCTTATAGCGAAAGCTGCGGGCGTGCGCGCTTATCCTCGCCCCTAGCAACCGGAGCATGCATGTGCTGCGAGAGTGTGTAGGAGGGGGTGGGTGAAGCGCTTCGCCACTCCTTTTGTCACTGTTCGCTCTCTCTCCTCCCCGCACCCCACTCTTCCGTCCGCTCACGCCTCACTCTCGACCGATCGCTGTCTGGGCGCCTTTAAGAACACACGGAAATGTGGGATCGAGACGCTGCTGTGAAATGCCAACGCCGAGTCGGGAATGCTTGGCGCCCCACTCACCCGCCCACTCGCTCCTCAATCTCGACCATTCGCTGGCTGGGTGCCTCTCAAAGCGATGGCCGAAGTCGGTGAAGGCGAATGTCTGACGGCCACGGTAGCCTCTCTCCTCTAAAAAATGCATTCGCATTTCCTCACGATTCCCTTCGGCAAGGAGGGCACTTTTTGTTTTAGGGGCGAAGCTCCTTAAGGCGTGGGCTGTGCGTCCCCTGTATGTAGACACCTCTCGTTTAGTTCGTGCAGTGTTCACTAGATGGTGGCACCATCCCCTGTATCTAGCCACCTCTCGTTTAGTTCTTGCATTGTTCACTAGATGACGGTACTTGTCACTGATGATGAAAATATGCAAGATGTTATAAACTAGACGGTGGTACTCGTAGTTGATGATGAAAGCTGCGAGATGTTATAAAATAGGAATGATGTCATATACGGTGCGTGTCATTGGTAAAAGGCAATCATTCGATTTATTTCGGTGACGTACGCTAGGGGGAGCGTTGTAATAAAATTGAGTGGGCAAAATGTACGGAGGATTCATGGTTTACCAGGTTTACCTCCGGAGCTTCGCCCACTCACCATCACTCACTTCGTGGATACAGCGGCACTTTTTGGCGTCTGGTCGCTTCGTGCACTGCTACCAGGCTGACAGCTCTCCTTTTACTCTCTCAGTCTTTTTGAAATACTTCAGACGTAATTGAGCTGAGGTTATGTGGAGAATAGTCTTCGGATGTTTGCACACAGAGCGCCACTTCCTTTTAAGGTCGAGCCTTATATTTGTTTGCATTGGAACCAGTTAGTTTACGTGTGGCGTGACTGCGAAATGTACATTGCTTCAGAAGGACCCGCCATGGCAGCTTAGCAAGTAGTGTCTCTCTGCTAAGTTTGAGAACTATTGTTCGAATGCCGGAGGTGATGAAAAATGTAATAATAATCTTGCACAGATCCATAGATTTTGTCCATGCTGGAGAACAACAGAGGATCATATTTAAATTTAGTCCACTACTACGGCATGCTTGATGACCCTTTCGCGATTATTATACTATGACACGCCCATCTAGCCCATCTAAAACAATCAGCTCAGGATGATGAATTAGACGCAAGAAATGGTGTTGTAAGGATGCCTCATGGCCATTTTGACTCCAATCAAGTCTGCCTTGGATTCTTCGCTGCTACATGGGAACTTTCGCTGGTGATTTTATTCACTGAAGGGTCTCTTCAAGAGCAAGTTGGTAAATCTCACACCATTCAATACAGCATGAAGACAAGTCGAAGTGCCAACCACTGGCACGCCTATGCTCGCGTCTACGCATCAAAAGTGTCAAATGCGCCTTTCGGCGTCAGCGTTGGAGGGCCATACGCGAGGAGGCGCGAGCGATCAAGCCGGGCCAACGCCTCCTCTAGAAAAATGCCTGCCGCATGAGAAGAAAAACAGCTGCCACACCCTTTCCCTCCTTCATTTTAAAATGTTCTCGGTCGCTAGCGTCACCTGTGGCGGACGGTTCAACAACGCAACACTTTGCATAGCCTCCGAAACAGTGGTGCACAGTTGCAGGTCTCGAACAACTCTCGACTGACGCGCCCCCATGAGCCGCAGATGAAAAACGCTTAGCTGGTACCGGCCGCCGCCGTGATGATAGTGTCGGTCGCGAGCGTCACCATGCAGAGCTTGTTTAAAACTGAAGGCAGGCCAACTCCGCTGGGAGCGCGAGCCATTCCTCAGGCATCTTTCTAGAGGAGACGTTGGCCGGGCTCTATATTTTTGCCACGCGTACGCTACGTCACCACGCGTTCAGCGGCACCAACCAATCAGAGGCCGCGATGCCTCGGAACGTTATGCCTAATGGCCGCCGCTTTGAAGGCACAGCCGAGTGCTGGAAGCAAGTACAGAAACTACTCCAAACGTTCCTAAATGACCGCTTCGTAATCTAGAACGACACGACGAACGACTGCGAGTGCTACCAGCGTGACGCGGTTTCGTGCCGAGTTCGAGCGACGCCGACAAATCCAGCGAATGCCGGCCGGCTATGCTAGCACCGTTCCCGAGTGCGATCGTCGGCCGAGCGAAAGTAGCATGTCGGTGTTCTTGTGCTTTGATCTGTGACTTTCTGTGCTAAAAACGAGTGTAAACAGATTTCGGAGGTTCGAAGGTTTGAGCATGAGCCCTCGCCTACCGCGGAGGCAATTCAGAGCGGTGTCATCTGCATCCAGCGCAGGCCTCTACCGTCTAGTTCGTATGAACCAGCACATGCGAGGAACATCGGCTGAAAAAACTCTACGGTAGTTTCTGTCCCAATATAGACACCATATACGACGCCCGAAACATCGAGTAGGTCATACGGAGAAGTTTTTATCTGCACTGTGTTTGTTTTCAACATCGGTATTCATCATCGCTGAAAGCGAACGCGCACTAGCCAACACATTTCGGTGATGTGAAAACGTACGTACTTATAGAAGTGTATTAGCGGATTGTACGACGCTGAAACATTCGTTGGCTTCGGTGCAAATCGTTTTCGTGTGTTGCCAAGCTAATAACAAGCGTGCGCTGGTTGGTAGCAGTGTGAGGTGACTTCGTGTCGGGTATCACCAACGCTGAAACATTCAGCTGTCAGTGGTCTCATTTTCATTCACGTACAAGACAGACATTCGAGCGTGTGTTGCTGTGGTGATCGAAAAAGAAAGGTGCATGATTAAGTGCTGCTGGTATTGCCTACTATTTCACTTCTCGCTTCTTCGGCTTCTCTGCCGCACTCAGTAGCACATACGTTGTTTGGAGGCATTCTAACTTACAGACTCTTAATTTATAGTTCATTCTGATACTCATAGCTATAGGCGTACAAAGGCGCTTCTCCGTCGTTTTTCAGTTTACTATAATATAACGCGCGTTTTGTTTACAGCTGGACAGATAACTGAAAACCTTGTGAGAAGCACCTGATTTGAAATCAGCTGCACGATGACACGATAGTTGGCAGAGAAGATCACCACATGTATGCACAGAATGAATGAAGGTGCACTAGTATGGTACTGCACTTTGTATAGAAGAAATGCAAAAAGTACCTCATGTGACTTATGAGACCTTTCAGAACTGTGCATGTATTTATCTGTTCCTCCAGACTGTAATGAGCTGAAGATATTATTCGATGGTTTCGAACATTGAATATGTGTATGTGTTTCCAAGGAGTGCTTCATTTTTGTTCGGTTTTTTAGTATATGCACTAACTTGGATTATATATACGCATGCACTTAAGCATATTCAGTTCAGCTCTGTTGGAAATCTTGTCATAACTTCTGTACGGTGCTCTGGTGCAATCCTATGATTGGTGTCTGTCTCATCAAAAAATTTTGGGCATGCTTTATTGCATTATAGGGTACTTTGAAAATTGACATGTGAAAGCCACAATGCTTGGCTGTAATCTCAAAACCAATGTCTGTCTCACCAAGAAGTGTCACATGCACTTTGTAGATGTTAGAGGACATTTAAACTACCAGCAATGTGCTGAAAACTTCAACACAGCACTGATCCGCAATCACCATCCAGCTTAGAAGTCATATTGTAGTGCTCTCTAACACGTTCAAATAAAGTTACCAAACACTGGATTAATCTACTTGGTTTGATTCCTAATACCAGTGTGTCTGACTTTTTTGAGACACTTGTATTATAATAATGTTCTATTTCTCTGATTTCTTACCGGGGTGCACTCAAGGGTAGTGATGTTTGTTTACCTTGACACACTTATTGTGATATTACTGTTTAATATCCTTCATTTTGTATATATGTATGCTAATTTTGCAGTGGCCTCACATTGGGCTGCCGTATTTGAAAATAAATAAATATACCATCCGAAAGTGTTCCACGATGTGCTCGGTTCCAATCTGATCACTAATATCTGTTGCATCATGATGTGTCGGGTGTGTTTTATTGCATTGGAGAACATTTTGTCTGTCTTCCATGAAGGGTTCAGTTCCAGTATTATGACCGACATCTGTGACTTCATGAAGAGTTAGGCGTGGTTTGTCGTTTTAGAAAATACTTTAACTACAGACAACGCCCAGAAGTTTTCCATACAGGGTTCAGTTGCAGTCCTATGACCAATATCTGTCTTATCATGAAAGTTTCAAGTACAGTTAGTTGCCTCAGAGCATATTTTGACAACAAAAAAATGCCCAGAGGCATTCTAGGTAGTGCTTGGTTCCATTCTTATGACCAGTATCTGTTGTATCATTAAGAGCCAGATGCGGTTTCTTGCATTAGAGGATATTTTCAATACGCTTATCATTCAGATGCCCTCCGCACAGGGCACAATTACCACCTCATGACCTAAATACGTGACACCATGAAGAGTAGGGTGTGGGTTGTTGCATTGGAGAACATTTCGGCTTCAGACAACGTTAAAAAGCCTTCTATTCAGGGTTCAGTTCCAATATTATTGCTGATATCTGTGACTTCATGTACAGTTGGGTGTCGTTTGTCGTTTTAGAGAATACTTTGACTAAAGACAACGTCCAGAAGTCTTGCACTAAGGTTTCAGTTCTAATATTATGACCGATATCGGTGACTTCAAGAACAGTCGGGTGTCGTTTGTCGTTTTAGAGAGTACTTTGACTAAAGACAAAGACCAGAAGTCTTGCTTTAAGGTTTCAGTTCTAATATTATGACCGATATCTGTCACACCATGAAGTTTCAGGCACAGTTAGTTGCATTAGAGCACATTTCGACTAGGGAAAAGGCCCGACGGCATTATACACAGTATTTGGTTCCTATCTTAAGACCAATATCTGCTGTATCAATAAGAACCAGGTGTGCTTTGTTGCATTAGAGGATATTTCGAACACACACATCAGCCGAAAGCCTGCTACTCTGGCCTCAATTGTAGGCTTATGACTGACTTAAATCTGTCAGATCATGAAGTTTCAGGCGTGATTATTCAGTTGAGTGCTAATTAATATGATGTGTAAATATACTGAAGGTACCAGCATATTCAAAATATTGTTAATAAATTTGATAGTACAGGTATATAAACCCGGTGATTTGTAAACCTGATCAGGAGGGCAGCCGCCGCCTCATTCCCTAAAGAGAGGAGGGGTGGGAGCTTAATGTCGACTCCATATATTAACATAATAGTGAGGGGGCGCTAAGTCAGCCCCTACATGGACGGGGGGGCACTGCGACAAACTTTTGCCCCCCTCCTTCTTAAGGAGAACTCTGCACACGCCTATGATAGGCGTACAGTAGCTTGACGCGAATGTTCATTCGTGGGAGCGGCACACGTTCCGATATTGATTTCTGGTGAATACCACTATAGTTACTTTGTGCACTGGAATGTCCATTTCTTCTAAAATAGTCTAAACTGTGGCGGGTGAAGCACTATCAATTTTTTAACGTGTTCTCATATCCTCTAAAACATGTAAACCCACTCCAGTTAGGAATGTGCCGTTCTGTGCTGAACTTGGACAGTTCTAAGCCAAAACGTGAAGCAACATTGTGCATGGGCTTCGGACGCGTGGGCGTCAACGAGATTGACGCGTGCCAGCGGTTGCGCGCCCATTTCCTCCACAGGCGCGACTAGATGCTTTTGACGCGTAGGCGCGAGCATACGCGTGCCTGTGGTTGGCACTTAAAAGGAACAGCGCTTGTGCACTTTGTTCTCGAGCCGTCATCCCACTTTAGCTCTGTTTTCAATGCAGTGATTTTACTGGAAGTCCCTCCAGTCACCTGAAATTTGAACCTCTCAGTCATGAATATATATTAATATATAGCGAAGCATCCCACTCGCATTCATGCACCATCATGGACTTGCAGAGTGTATAATCTACGCGCGCCGAGGTAGTCGGATTGTGTGGCTACGATCATTCTTATTCGCCAGCAGACACCCAAGCCGGAGCGAATCAACAGTAACCACAAATGCCCATGCATGTAACGCTGATAAAACACAAGTGCACTAATAGTTCTTGCAAACGTTATGGCTCTAGCTTTTGCACTTAGCTCCCTTCTCTAGCAAGGTGAACTGTGCTCGCCCAGTGCTGCAGAAATCAGCATAGGTCCATACACGTTCGGATCGGTTGTTTCAATATTTTTTCCGTTCAGCTGCGCCTACTGAATCGTTGCACTACATGAGCGAATATGTACACTGTACACTCTAAAAAAGTCGAGTATTTGGGGAGTGTTTCTGCTACACAACAATTATTATCATCTACTTCGAGTACTTTTATTGGCGTTATCACCACGGTTCCGGTAGATCGCGGTCGCGAATGGCACACGCGTTATCAGTGTGACATAGCATTTTTGACAGCAAAGTGGCCAGTGCCGGGTTTTCAAGAAATAAAACGCGAAAAGTCAGACAACTATTATTGTTGTGTAGCAAAACCACTCTCTGAATACTCTTTTTCTTAGAGCGTAAACAAATCTAAGCCCAGATGAGAGTAAATGACTTGTCCTTTAGCGCACGCCCCGATGGGGGTTTCATAAACACCGTACAAAACTGAATACAAAATTTGCTCGCCAAACAACGGGGTTTTTTAATAGATTTAGGAGAGTGTTCATTTACATCCATTTATAGGGGCACTTTCCCAGGAAATTGTGGGAGTAAATTTTCACATCTATTTTTAAAAATGTCCACAGCCATACCATGCACAAGCGTATATGTTCAGGAGAATTACCTTCGAAACACACAATGTTGATAACTCGTACATGAACATGCACGCACCGTTCGCACAAAATTAGAGCACTCGCACAGTCTACTGCTCAACTCTCGCACTGCTCAACCACACTTCAGTCAACGGGTATAGAGGGCGCCCCAGTTATCCTCAGCCAAAGTGTAAAAATATGCCAACATGCGCAAATTACGACTCAATCAAATGCATGTTGGTAACCGTTGTCTGAAGTGAATCAGACTATTTTTCGTGCTCTTATTATTCTTTAATTAGACCTTTTCAACTGAAAAGTCTATAGTTATTAATGAATGGATTGATTGATTTGTGGAGTTTAACGTCCCAAAACCACCATATTATTATGAGAGACAATGAACGAAGATAAACTAAATGTCTCAAGAACGAAGATGCGTCAAACATTTCAATGAGAAAGTTGTATATTGGTACGCAACCGATCTACAACTTTTTGAGAGCCGCCTAGCACTCAACGCAGCATTTAATTGCTTGGTCCGCTGCAATCACGTAAAAAGATATGGATAGGAAAATGAATAGATGCACATGCGCACTCACTTCGTTGGATGACGCGGCGATGCAGCTTCATCGGATGGTGGTCGTCGCTCTCACACCCCGACTTATTTTGCAGATGGGTGTACATTGAGAAAGGAATGATAAAAAAAGAAAACACGTAATATCAATTATTATTTAGAGATATAAAATTTAGAACTAAAATTTGACGATGACACTTTAAACAAATTTGAGTTACAAGAACAAAGCGTAATATACGCGAAGTGAATAATACAGTAATACCAACATTTATTACTACCATACGAATTGAAAAATTCTATTATTCCATGAACTGCCAAGATACATATAATGAAAAAAAGCATAATGCACAAGAATTAATTATTAACAAAACGAAATTGCGAAAAGCATAGCGAAAAAAAACATGCAGAACAATCAAAGTTGTGAAACAAACAATTAGCGACGTTCACTTTAAATGAAACTCTGTAGTGCGACTTCGAAATTATCGGTGTTAGTTATTATTGTGAGTGAAGCAAGTAGATTGTTCAAGTCTCTGGTGGGTGTGTGGAGAAATGAATGTGAAAGGCTGGTGGTGTTGCAGCGTGGAATTTTCCCCTTCTGGCGATGGTCGATGCGAGATGAAATGTACGGCGGTGGCTGAATAATTATAGAAGTATAAAACATAAATATGAGTTGTGGTAGTAGATTTTATAAAAAAGGGCAGACCTGAGATAGCTTTTGGCGGTGTGATTGCGGTTCAAGGTGTAGGATGTCTTTTATGTTAGTAGCAGTTGCACTTCTTTGGTATTTTTAGAATGAAACATACTGAACGTTGTATTTTTCTAGTAATTGTGTTCTTCGAATATCCGGCGTCCCATATTTATGTACGTACGAAAGCTTCAGGCGAATGAAAGTTGTGTACCGTAGTGGTTTTAATGATCATGGTGCTTGAGTAAACTTCCTGCGAAAGTATCTTAATGTGGTAGTGCCCTTCTTGGCTGCGTGATCAATATGAGTTTTTTTTTGAAAAGTTGCTAGTATAACGGGCACACATATATTTGTGTGACATTGCATATCTTTGTGGGATTTTCTTATGTGTATAAGTAGGAGAAGTCACTTCATCACAGGAAATCTTCATACATTTACATGATGATGTTCAATTCCAGGTGCCAAAATACACACCAATTAATTATGTTATTATGATATGTTTAAAGCATCAGTTACTTTTCTATACAAAACTCAGTCACCTGCAAACAGGCATATTTTCGAGGAGACATTATAGCAAGCAAGTCATGAATATAGATTAGAAATAATAAGGAACCAAGCACAGACCCTTTCGGGAATCAACATGAATCATTAATGAGTTGACGTCGTTAGCGGTTACAAATTGATCATGGGATGCCAGAAAGGTGCCAATCCAATTTATTACAACTAAGTCTACGTTTAGAACGCTTAGTTTATGAAGAACCACTGTAGGGTTCACTTTGTCGAATGCTTCAGAAAAGTCAAGAAATATACAGTATTGTCACGTTCTTTTCCTCAAGTTCTGTTATCGCTCGTTACCGTACGTTCAGCGCAAACTGTGTCTACGATGTTCAAGGAGCTTCGAGGCTTTAGTAGATCGCTTTTTTAAGATTACGCCCACTTTGGGAACATCACAGATTATTCGAGATCCTACGTCGCCGCTAGCGATAACGCTAGAATATTCAATGGCAAGAGTATAAATGCCGGATTGCTTCGCCGCTTCCCGGCCTTGGTGGTCTAGTGGCTAAGGTACTCGGCTGCTGACCCGCAGGTCCCGGGTTCAAATCCCGGCTGCAGCGGCTGCATTTCCGATAGAGGCGGCAATGTTGTAGGCCCGTGTGCTCAGATTTGGGTGCACGTTAAAGAACCCCAGGTGGTCGAAATTTCCGGAGCCCTCCACTACGGCGTCTCTCATAATCATATGGTGGTTTTGGGACGTTAAACCCCACATATCAATCAATTTCTTCGCCGCTTGTCAGTTGATCGACGGCCGATGCTCTGTTCGCCTCTATCAGTGTCAGTGCCTTACTTTCCCTTTGCGTGGCCACAAATTCGGTCCGAATAAACAGTTTCTTCTTTGGCGTACAGTCTGCTCCCTTCGTTCACGTCATGACACAGTGACATCTGGTGGAGGTGCTGCTTCGTTCATGAACTGGACATCCCTGTCAAGCCGTGCACCCAGCCCACGTCGCGAAGACACCGACGCCAGCCAAGAGCACCGAACAAGCCGCCGTCAGCAGGGTTCACCTCCAGAGTACGGGCCTCTACAAGACAAGGCTCCGAATACCAAAGCCATGACCTTGACCATGGCAACGATGACGACTGCTGCGCCACAGCCCGCGATCGTGATGCAGCAGCCAAGGGAACCACCGATTGTTCATGGGTCATCGTTTGAAGTCCCATAAACATGGCTAGAAACGTATGACCGAGTGGCCGCCCTCAACCACTGGGACGCGGAAGAGAAGCTCCTTCGGGTCTACTTTTATCTGGAAGACTCGGCAAAGACGTGGTTCGAGAATAGGGAGTCTGTGCTTTAAACGTGGGGTCTTTTCTGCGGCACATTTCTGCAAACATTCACGAGCGTCGCTCGCAAAAAAAAGACCGCTGCGTTGCTGGATACCCGCAAGCAGCTGTCCAGTAAAAATGTCATCATTTTCACGGAATAAATGAGCCGCCTCTTTCACCACGTCGACCCCGACATGTTCGAGGAGAAGCTCCGTCTGCTCATGCCAAGAGTCAAGCAAGAACTCTTCGCAGGGCTGATCAGGAACCCCCCAAAAACGGTCGCCGAATTCATTTCAGAAGCATCAACGATAAAGGAGACACTCGAGATAAAGACACGGCAATACAACTGTAGCTTCTCGTGTACAAGCTACGCCGACAACCAAGCGCTAGGAACCACCGGCTTTCGTGAGACAATTCGAGTGATCATGCAAGAATAGCTGCGAAAATTGCTTCCTTCAGCGCAGCTTCACGTGGGCTCCATCACGGACGTCGTACGCCAGAAGATCCAACAATCGCTGGGCGTTTCTCAGCCTCCAGTACCGCAGCTGCAAGTAATGAGCTATGCTGCTGCAGCCCGCCGTCACGCCCCTCCTCCACGCCCATGCCAGACGCACTTCCGTCGCCAGACACCACCGCCTCCACCACCACCACTGACGTCCTACTGTTCGCCAGCGGGCCAGCGCAGCGCGCCGAGGAAAACCGACGTTTAGGGTGCACCTGACCACCGCCCGCTCTGCTACCGCTGGGCGAGGCTAGACACAGCTACCGTCATTGCCAGTACGGACAGATGGGACTACGGTGCTTCGACATCAACGCGCTGTGCCCACTACGGGGTCACCAACCGCATGACATAGCCGACTACCTCGCTAGAGCGCAGTCGACACGCCGACAACCTTATCGTTCCCCGTCATCAGGCCGCTACGCCTCACCTTACCGTGGGCAGTACACCGGCCCTGTTCGGGGCTGATCTCCGAGCCTTTACTCGGAAAACTAAGGGCAGCAACCGATGAAGGTGCGGTCGCTGTACCACGAACTACCCAATATCCTCCGCCATCAACGACGACAACGCGAAATCGAAAGCACGTGCCGCAAGAGAAAAAGGGTTTACGTCGAACCTTCGCAGCCTGCAGAAGACGTCATGACGCAACGTGGGAACAGCGGATCAAATACACGTAGCCTTGACCCGACGCAACCGCAACGCACGACGACGAACCATCGACCTCAACGGCCATTTCATCACTGCTCTCGTCGATACTCGAGCTGACTATTCCGTCGTCAGTGGGTCTTTCACGACGAAGTAGGAAAAAGTGAGGACTGCATGGCAAGGCCTCCAAATCCGGCCCGCTGGAGGTCACTTAATAACGCCGACTGGGGTCTACACAGCAAGAATCACCATCAATAACCAGACGTATCCTGCGAGCTTTGTAATTTTACAAAAGTCGCTCCAGAGATGTGATACTTAATTTGGGATTGACTTTATAAGTCAAAATGGCGCTGTCATCAACCTGAGGTCTGAGCAATCACACTAACCTGAGAAAACACACCGCCGACCCTACAACGCCAAGTATTCACGCATTGCATGTGCTAGAACAGCAGATCATTCTGCCGCCTTCTTCCAGCGCCGTCGTTTCTCTTGGCACCGAAACAGCCGAACACATTGAAGGCATCGTCGAGGGCAATACGCACCTCCTGACCCGTCAGATTTGCGTCGCAAGAGGCTTAGATGAGCTGTGTGACTGCAAAGCAAAGGTGGTGGTGACAAACTTCGGTCGCGAATATAGGCACCTTAACCGTGGTATGGAGGTCGCCCACATTAACGAGTTCGTCATCATCATCATCATCATCATCATCAGCCTGACTACGTCCACTGCAGGACAAAGGCCTCTCCCATAATTGACAAAGGCCTCTCCCATGTTCCGCCAGTTAACCCAGTCCTGTGCTTGCTTCTGCCAATTTATACCCGCAAACTTCTCAATCTCATCAGCCCACCTAACCTTCTGTCTCCCCCTAACCCGCTTCCCTTTTCTGGGAATCCAGTTAGTTATCCTCAACGACCAGCGGTTATCCAGTCTACGTGCTACATGCCCGGCCCATGTCCATTTCTTCTTGATTTCAGCTATGATAACCTTAACCCCCGTTTGCGCCCTAATCCACTCTGCTCTTTTCTTTTCTCTTAAGGTTACACCTACCATTTTTCTTTCCATTGCTTGCTGCGTCGTTTTCAATTTATGCTGAACCCTCTTTGTAAGTCTCCAGGTTTCTGCTCCGTAGCTAAGTACCGGCACGATACAGCTGTTATATACCTTCCTCTTAAGGGATAGTGGCAATCTACCTGTCATAATTTGAGAGTGATTGCCGAATGTGCTCCACCGGCAAGCACGTGTTCACCGGCAACGACGAGTTCGTGGAGGACAGCAATTCATTCGCCCTCTTCGATGCTGCCGAGGCTGCTTCGACAAATCCAGGTGCCAAAGCAGATTTCGATGTCAACCCGAGCCTTTCAAAGTGCAAGCAAAACTAGCTGAAGTCCCTGCTCTTGCAGTTCAAAGACTGCTTCTCGTCATCATCACAAATTCGACAACCCCAGTCGCGAAATAACGCATCATAACAGAACTAGGTGCCCAACCAGTTCGGCAAAGCCCGTACCGAGTCTCGACACGCGAACGCGACGCCGTGAAGAAACAAGTCGACGAAAGGCTGAGTGACAACATCCATCAGCCATCCAAGAGTACGTGAGTGTTACCCGTGTTATTAGCAAAGAATAAGGACGACACCCTACGTTTTCGCATCAATTATTGCCGCCTGAACAAAATCACAAAGAAGAACGTGTATCCTCGCCCGCGTATAGACGACGCACTGGACCGTCTCCACAACACGAAGTACTTTTCTTCGATGAACCTCAAAACGGGCTATTGGCAAATTGAGGTTGACAAAAGAGATCGAGAGAAGACGACCTTTATCACACCAGACGGCCTCTTCGAGTTTAAGGTCATGCCGTTTGGTCTTTTCCCGGCACCTGCGACGTTCCAGCGTGTTATGGACACCACGCTGGCTGGATTCAAATGGCCGACTTGCCCGGTGTACTTAGATGGCGTTGTTGTGTTTTCCTCCAGCTTCGACGAGCACCTTCGGTGCCTTGAAGCAGTCCTTCAAGCTATCAGCACTTCTGGACTAACCCTGAAGCCAGAAAAGTGCCGCTTCACGTACGAGGAACTGTTGTTCTTGGGACACGTGACAAGCAAGTCTGGATTCTGCCCCAAGCCGCGGAAAACATCCGCCATTGCTGATTTCCCGCAGCCCACTGACAAGAAGGCTGTACGCTGATTTCTCGGATTGTACGCTTATTACAGGCGTTTCGTCAAACGTTTTTCACAGATCACCGAGCTGCAAACTCACCTCACGAAAAGCAACGTTGAATTCAGGTGGGAAGCGGCAACAGAATAAGCATTTCAGGCACTTGAATGATGCCTGCCAACACCACCGATATTTGCGCATTGCGACAAATACGCCAAAACAGAAGTACGCACCGACGCAAGCAGTGTAGGACTTGGCGCCATCCTTGTGCAAAGGACTGGCGGCGTGAAAAATGTCATCAGTTCTGCTAGCCGGTCGCTCTCCAAGGCCGAGGCCAACTATTCCACAACACAAAAGGAGTGCCTTGCCATCATCTGGGCCGCATCAAAATTTCGCCCCTACCTCTAGGGCAGGCCTTTCAAAGTTGTGAGCAACAACCACGCCTTGTGTTGGCTAGCTAACTTGAAAAACCCTTCGGGTCGCCCCGCACCATGGAGCCTCATACTTTAAGAAGTCGACGGGACCGTTGTTTACGAGTCTGGAAGAACACACACTGGCGCCGAATGCTTGTCTCGTGTCCCGTCGAACCACCGCTGCCTTACGGCCTGGATGAGAACAGCTTCTTAGGAACAATAACTGCCGACGACTTCGCCAAGCAACAGCGATGTGACCCGAAACTCAGAAATATTGTGAAATACCTCGAAGGTAGCAGCAAAAATGTTCCGAATGTTTTCAAGAGAGGACTGGAGTTGTTCTTCCTGCGAAACGGAGTTCTCTTAGAGAAAAACTTCTCGCCCCTTTTCGCCGACCACCTTCTCGTGGTTCCTGCAGCAGTGAGACCAAAAGTACTCGAGGCCTTACACGACCACTCCACGACTGGACACCTCGGTGTTTCCCGTACGCTTGCAAGAATACAAAAACGTACTACTGGCCACGACTTTCCGCCGACGTCACTCACTACATCAGGACCTGCTGCGACTGTCAGCGATGGAAGACACCACCGACTAGGCCAGCCGGACTTCTACAGTCCATCAAGTCGCCTCACCTGCTGTTCCAGCAAATTGGCATGGACTTACTGGAGTCGTTGCCGATGCCGAATTCCGGGAACAAATGGATCGTCGTAGCTTGTAACTAAATCACGCTCTACGCCGAAACAAAGGCCCTCCACAAAGGCAGTGCTTCTGAAGTAGCAAGGTTCTTCATCGAGAACATTGTTCTGCGGCACGGAGCTCCACAGGTGCTCATTACTGATAGAGGTACAGCTTTACTGCAAATCAAACTCGTGCGATCCTGAGGTACAGCAAGACAAATCACCGCCGCACCCCCACCTACCATCCACAAACCAACAGCGTTACCGAACGTCTCAATAAACTATCGCTGATATGCTGGCTATGTACGTCGACGTCGAGCACAAGACGTGGGTTGAAATCCTTTCGTACGTGACCTTCGCGTACAATACGGCCGTCGAAGAAACCACGCAGATGACGTCGTACAAGTTGGTCTATGGAAGAATCCTGGCAATTATGCTCGACGCTATGCTTCCAAAGTCACTGACGAAGAGAACCTCGACGTCACCGCCTACCTTCAGTGCGCAGAAGAAGCTCATCAACTAGCCCGCCTGCACATCAAAAACCAGCAGGCGACCGACAGTCGACGTTACAATCTTCGATGAAGCTTAGTTGAGTACCAGCCCAGGTAACTCGTCTGGGTATGGACGCCGATACGCCGACGTGGGCTCAGTGAAAAACTTCTGCGACGGTACATCGGACCGGACAGAGTAGTTCGCCGTCTCGGTCCACTCGACTACGAGGTTGTTTCCGATGGCATTAGGAACTCTCAACGACGCCGTGCTCGACCTGAAGTTGTTTATGTCGTGCGCCTCACACCATTTCATGCGCGAACTAGAGGAATGTATTTTGTTTTTGTTGCTGTGCTTTATTGCTTGTACTTATTGTTTATTGTCTTTATAAATGTACCTTCGTCTTTTGTTGAAGCATCGGGACGACGCCTTTTTCAGAGGGGGGCAATTGCACGTTTCTTTACTCAAGTTCTGTTATCGCCCCTATACACTACATTCAGCGCAAACTGCGCCTACGATGTTCAAGAAGCTTCAAGGGTTTAATAGATCGTTTTGTTAAGATTACGCTGACTTCGGGAACATCACAGATTATTCAAGAACCTACGTCGCCGCTATCGATAACGCTAGAATATTCGATGGCAAGGTTATAAATGCCGACCCGCTTCGCCGCTTGTCAGTTGATCGACGGCCGACGCTTTGTTCGCCGCTATCAGTGTCAGTGTCTTTCTTTCCTTTTGCGTGGCCACAAGTTCCACCCAAATAAACAGCTCCTTCATTTATGTGGGGTCTGCTCCCTTCGTTCACGTCACGACCCCGGGACAATATTGTCACGTTGCACTGTAACTGTAACCTGTAGATAATGGCACACAATGACGTCAAACTGATTCGAACAATGGCAATAACACTTTATCGTTTTTCTCTGCACGCGCATCTTCGTCCTCTTCTGAACAGCGGCAGATACAAGCATGCCAGCATCTATGGAAATAATACTGTCAGAACTTGTACTAGTGACATTACTTCCCTTCCCACAGAACATCGTCCCGATGTCACAACGTAATTACCAGATGAAAAGAAAAAAACATACGTTAGGCAGTACACAAGGGGGTGTTCAAAATCACTAAGTCTACTCAAGGGAGTTTGACGAATAGTCAGCGTTGGTAAAATGGTTTCATCCTCGAAACATGGACGACGTATGGCTCATGTGAACCGTGGGATTTACGAGCCATGTCCTCGTCAAGAACCTCGTAGTTCACTTCGCTGAGACGACGGAGAACTCTATAGGGACCAAAATAGCGGCGTAACAAATTTTCCGACCGGCCCCGTTGTCGAATGGGAGTCCACAACCATACTCGTTCTGCGGGTTGGTAAGAGACATCGCGACGACGAGCGTTGTACCGCGGCGAGTCGATGCATTGTTGCTTATGGATTCGTTCGACTGCAAGCTTACGAGCTGCGTCTGCCAGTCTGATAATTTAGTTCGTCTTGACACTAATCTTGTGCCTGTCTGGTAGAAGCATGGCATCCAGCATTGTAGTGACCTCCCTGCCGTGAAGCAACCTGAATGGTGTGAATCCAGTTGTTTCTTGCACAGTGGTGTTGTAAGCGAACGTGACCTAAGGGAGGATGTCATCCTAGTTTTTGTGGTCTTGGTCAACGTACATGGATAGCAAGTCGGCGATCGTCTTGTTTAGTCGCTCTGTAAGGCCGTTGCTTTGTGGGTGGTATGCAGTAGTTTTTCGATGTACTGTGCCGCTAAGCTGCATGACGTCTTGTGTCATCCGGGCGGTAAAAGCTGTGCCACGATCAGTTATGACAACTGCTAGTGCTCCATGTCGGAGGACGATGTTCTTCATAAAAAAGTGGGCAGTCTCAATGGCGGTGCCACATTGTAATGCCTTCGTTTCGCAGTAGCGCGTCATGTAATCAGTAGCGACTACGATCCAGTGGTTGCCGTCACGAGACTTGGGAAAAGGACCGAGTAGATCCATGCAATTTGTTGGAACGGTTGTGTCGGAGGAGCGACGGGCTTCAAAAAGCCGGCTGGGCGCTGATGTGGTGCTTTACGGTGCTGGCACTCGTGACACGTCTTCACGTAATACTTCACGTCTCGATTGATCTTAGGCCAGTAGTAGTGTTGGTGAATCCGGGCCAAGGTACGTGTGCATCCTAAGTGGCCTAAGGAAGGCTCATTGATTGATTTATATGTGGGGTTTAACGTCCCAAAACCACCTTGTGATTATGATAGACGCCGTAGTTTAGGGCTCCGGAAATTTCGACCATCTGGAGTTCTTTAACGTGCACCCAAATCTGAGCACATGGGCCAACAACGATTCCGCCTCCATCGGAAATGCAGCCGCCGCAGCAAGGATTCCAACCCGCGACCTGCGGGTCAGTAGCCGAGTACCTTAGCCACTAAACCACCGCGGCGGGGCGAGGAAGGCTTATCGTGACAGGCGGACAAGACATCGGCTCGTAACACTGGTGGGACGACGAGCAGGTACTCAGTCGCGTAAGGGTCGAAGTTTCTTTCATAGAGGATATTTCTGCGAATGCAGAACGATGATGGCGAGGGGGCGAATGCTGGTGGTGGATGCGACGTACGGCCTTCGAGATATTCGATGAATTGTCGAAGCTCGGAATCGTTCTTCTGCTGTTCAGCCAAATCGGATACACTAACGGCGCAGAGGAAAGAGCCGTCGAGATCGTGATCACCTGACGCTGTCTTAAGAGGAGCTCGGGAAAGGCAGTCCACGTCAGTATGCTTCCGGCCAGACTTGTACACGACTGTTAAATCGAACTCCTGAAGGCGTAAGCTTCACCTGGCCAGATGTCCGGAAGGCTCTCTAAGGTTCGCGAACCAGCATAGCGCATGATGATCAGTAACAACTTTGAACGGGTGACCATACAGGTACGGTCTGAATTTAGCTTATGCCCAGACAACAGCTAGGCGATCCTTTTCAGTGGTTGTGTAATTCGCCTCCGCAGATGATGAAATTCGGCTCGCATAAGCAATAGGGTGTTCGATGCCGCCTTGCCACTGGACGAGGACTGCACCAAGGCCGATGTTACTAGCGTCTGTGTGTAGTTCAGTGTTGGCATATTCGTCGTATTGTCCGAGTAAGGGCTCAGACTGAAGACGATGCTGGAGCTGGGAGAAAGCGCGTGTTTGCTCAGGGCCCGACACGAAGGGAAAATCTTTTGTCAGACAAGTGAGGGGTTCGGCAATGTTTGCGAAATTTTGCACAAGCGTTTGTAGTATGCGAACAGGCCTAAAAATCGACGCACATCACGTCTGTTGACCGGTGGTGGACATCACGTTTGTTGCCGGTACGACAGCCAATGTTTTGTCTGGGTCCGGCCGAATACCATCGGGGCCAACAAGGTGGCCGAGGAACTTTAATTCGTTGTAACTAAAATGACATTTTTCTGGTTTCAATGATAGGCCTGCCGTGCGAAGTCGCTGCAAGTGCTGCTCAAACGTTTGGGAGAAGACAACGACATCGTCTAAGTAAACAAGGCATGCTTCCCACTTGAGACCGGAGAGGACTGTATTCATCATCCTCTGGAATGTCGCAGAGGCAGAACACAGACTGAAGGGCAGCACCTTGAATTCGCACAGACCATCAGGCGTTATGAATGCTGTTTTCTCTCGGTCGCGTTCATCTGCTTCGATCTGCCAGTAGCCACTGCGTAAATCCATAAAGGAGAAGTATCGGGTGCGTCGGAGGCGGTCTGGTGAGTCGTCGATGCGCGGAAGCGGATAAACATATTTCTTTTTGTCTTTGTTCAGTTTGCGGTAATCGAAGCAAAATCGGAGAGTGCCGTCCTTCTTTTTAAATAGTACAACGGGGGACGACCATGGACTGTTCGAGGGTTGGATTACGCTATCTTCGAGCATCTGCTTCACTTGAGAACGTGTTGCCTCTTGTTCCTTTTGTGATACTCGGTTGGTGTGCTGACGTATGGGTCGCTCAGCATGGTCAGTGACAATGCGGTGCTTTATGGTTGGCATTTGTTTTATCTTGGTTGTAGACGCGAAACAGTCGCTAAACGCGTGGAGGATACAGCGGATTTGCTCTTTCTGCGCACATGACAGCTTCGGATTGAAATCGACTGTATCGGCTACTGTGGTGTCACTTTCAACAGCTGCGAAAATTGGGGCTATCGTCGTACACGCTTCATCGTCAATTGATTCGACAAGAGCGATAGTTTTTCGCTTGGCCAAATGTTAGTATGCTGCACTAAAATTGGTGACCAACAACTCAGTCCTCCCGCGTGTAAATTGAATTATGCCGCGGGCAACGCAGATTTGCTGAGACATGAGAAGCGAAAGGTTGCCTGCAGCAATACCACTATTGTCATGGTCTATGTCGCCCTGTGCAGTAACGAACATATTGGTGCATGGCGAAAGTGTGACGGTGTCGTCGACAATACGAAGCGCATTCTTCTGCGGATCGGTATCTCTAGGAAATAAAGAAGAGGAAATGGACATGGGCCGGGCATGTAGCGCGTAGACAGGATAACCGCTGGTTGTTGTTGTTGTTGTTGTTTTAACTGTTTGCTGTGGAGAGGTTGAGGAGCCTATTGCCTCGGCTACTCCATATCACAGAGTTCTGCAGCGAAAAATAAAATAATAATACAGAACGGTACCCAAAAATTAACAATACGGAAAAGGGAAAAAAACACATAATAGCACACTGAAACCAGTTCAAGTAACATGTCAATACACAGTTTTCTTCACGCAGTTCACACAGTCATAAACTACTTTCACGCACACCTTACTACTCTAATGCCAGTTGTTACATAGCTAGCCGCTCAGCCACGGCAAGCATACGCAGACAACCGCAGACTAGGGCAACGAGTGAAAAACCTTTATTGTCTCGCGCGAGCTTCTTTGTAGCTTCATCTACGAAACAGGGAGAGGGGGAAAAGGGGGCGGGAATGGCTATCGCTTCAGCCATCGACAGAAAACACGAAGGGGGGAAAGGGGGGACGTAGAAGTAGGAGAGTTCAGTTCGCAACACTTCTCTCTTCTTAAAAATGGAACCGTTTGTACTGGCTTGCGTTGTCTGGTAGAACGCCGAAGCACTGGTTCCGCGCTTGGGGTCGCCGCTTGTGTAGGACCGGCCTGTGGCATGGTTGCACTGGATGGTCGTGGGGGCTTGCGGTAGTGAGCGCTTCTGGAGGCAGCACGGTGGAGCTTGTAGTTGAGGGCCCCGGCGATCGTTTCGGCAGCATGGACATGTTAGACTCTGATAAGGATGCAGAGCCCGGCGATGGGGACTGCGATGCTTGTCGAGGGCGCACTTGGTCAACGTGGCGTCTGACTACAGAATGAGGAGTTTGGACGGTCACCATTCGGGATCCTGCAGTGGACTGCACACGCCCTGGTGTCCACTTTTCTCCGACACCGTAGTTCCGCACGTACACGTTGCTTTCCATGGGGACCACCCAGTCATCTGATGCCGGCGGCGAGTCTGCAACAGTGGAGGGAAAACACGCATCCAATCGTGAACGTAACTGGAACCCTAGCAGCAATTCTGACGGAGATTTTCCCGTCTTCTGTGGTGTTCTCCTGTAGTTGAACAGGAGCCGCACAAGGTTGTCCTCCAAATTACCCTCCCTCATCTTCCGAAGTCCATCCTTTATTGTACGCACTGCTCGTTCTGCCGCTCCATTAGACTGTGGATGAAAGGGCGCCGTTTTCAGATGCATTATGTTGTTCTTTGCCACGAACGTAGCAAAATCCTGGCTAGAAAACTGTGTCCCATTATCCGAAACAATGGTTCGCGGGACGCCGAATCGACTGAACATGGCGCGCAGACAGGTGATTGTGCTTGTTGTGGTGGCATGCTTTACTGGCACGGCTTCTATCCACTTGGTATGGGCATCTACTGCAACTAGAATCATCTTGCCTGCTATGGGTCCGGCAAAATCGACATGTAGCCGCGACCATTTTTCATTGGTTTTCGGCCAGTTTACTGGTGGTGCCGCTGCCGGCATTGGCATGTTTTGGGCACAGTTCGTGCAGGCCGGCTGAAAGCGCTTCAATATCGCGATCTAGTCGGGGCCACCAAAATTTTGACCTTGCCACTGCTTTCATTCCTGACGAGCCTTGGTGGGTCTCGTGCAACAGTTTCAAAAGACGGTCCCGCGCTTTTTCCGGTATCACTACGCGATGCCCCCAATACACTAGACCATGGGCTACGGACAGTTCTAGTTTGCGGTCGAAAAACGGCCGCATCGTTTCCTCCAACTGTTTTGCACTTTTGGGGCCAGCCATGTAATATACAATTCTTTACCGCCGTTACTGCGGGGTCTGTGGCCGATAGCTGCTGTAGCTCCCGTGTTGTGATAACGCCATCGTCAAAATTATCCAGAGCGAGGACATATTCCGGTGGCTCACCCACGTCATCAGCCTCCGTAGACCGCAGTGGCAGCCTGCTCAGGGCGTCCGCGTTGAGCAACTGTTTTCCCGGCGTGTATTGCAGCTTGTAGCGGTAGCCACCCAAGTACAGTGCCCCAGCGCTGGATACGTGCTGCAGCCAGGGGTGCGTCGGGCGGTCGGATTGCAACAAGCTCAAGAGGGGCTGGTGGTCCGTCACGAGAGTGAATTGGCGACCTAAAAGGTAATCACGAAACTTAGTGACGCCAAACACTAAAGCCAGGGCCTCTCTTTCCAGCTGAGAGTAATTTTTCTCGGCGGCCGTCAGTGTACGGGACCGGAACCCAATGGGTTTTGGCATGCCGTTACTCGTGTGAAAAAGCGCCGCGCCCACACCGTAAGGGGAAGCATCACATTCGAGCTTCAACTCTTTCAACGGGTCAAATTGAACAAGAACCTGAGCTTGCATTAGGCTGTCTTTTGCTTTCTCAAAAGCAGCTTCTTGTTGCCGCCCCCACTGCCATACTGTGCCCTTCTCCAAAAGTTTGTTGAGCGGAGAAAGTAGAGTGGACATATTTGGAAGAAATTTGGCATAAAACGTCAGCATTCCTAAAAAGGAACGCAGCTCCGCCACGTTCTGTGGGCGAGGTGCCTGAGCGATCGCTTCCAAATTTTTCTCTGTGGGATGAAGACCCTCTCTGTCTATCCGATGGCCGAGATATGTGACAGAAGGCTGTCTAAAGCTGCACTTATCAGACCTTAGCTTAACTCCGTGTTCACGGAACCGTTGCAACACACTCTTCAGGCGTTCACTCCCCATCGCCACGAGCCTCCGAAACCAGTACATCATCAAGGTAAGCCTGAACCCCTGGCAAACCTGACAGTATTGCATCCATTTTTCTCTGAAAAATAGCCGGAGCAGAGGATATTCCGAAGGGAAGCCTATTATACGAAAACAAGCCTCTGTGCGTGTTAATGACGCAGAGCTTCCTTGCGGCTTCATCCAAAGGAAACTTGATTATAGGCATCTCGCAAATCAAGAATGCTAAAATACTCCCCGCCGTTTAGAGATGCAAACATGTCTTCAATCACTGGGAGAGGGTACTGCTCAACTGTACAGGCTGGATTTAGGGTGGCTTTGAAGTCACCACAAATTCTAAACAGTTCCGTCTTTCTTAAGTACCGGCACGATGGGAGTGGCCCAATCGGAATGTTGGACTGGTGAAAGTACACCGATGGCTACCAGCGCTGTCCAGCTCTTGCGTCACACCCTGTCCCTTAGAGCGTAAGGTATGGATCTTGCCTTACAGAATTTCGGCACCGCTCCCTCTTTCAGCTGCAATGTGGCTGGAGGTCCCTTGATCAGGCCAAGATCCTTGGAGAAGACGTCGTGGTAGTCGTCGACAATGTTGTGAACTGCCCCAGCGGGTTCTGGCGTTGAGTGTAGCAAGTCTTGTGCCGACGGCTGCAAAACTGGAACCCCCGCTCTGTGGAGCAAGGAAATCAGATCCCGGCCACACAGTTAGGTCCCGAGCAGTTCAGTACAATAAGACGGCAGTAAACCGAGACGGCCCTGTATTGCACACAAAGTTGCAATTCCCCATCACTGGGAGTGGTCCAACGTAGCATGACAACTTCACCTGAGAAGGTTTAAGCGCTGGCCACTGTTCGCGATGCTTGTCAAACACGTTTTTTGGAAATTACGCAGACAGGCGAGCCAGTATCTACTTCCATTGTAAGTTGTACGCCATTCCATGAAAAACTGCGCCTTATCGGCGGCTCGAGGCGGCTTTTCGTGCAGAAAGTAAGGTCCATATATGTGTCTCGTCCTTATCGTCGTCTTCAGTTACGGCTTCTTTTCGAGAGTCAAAGCCCTTCCCTCCACTGCATGCGTTGCGACGCGGCTCTTACTGGCGGTTGTGCGGCACATCTTTGCGAGATGCCCATGACGTCCGCAGCGATAACACCTTGCTCTAATCCAACGACAGCTGTTGCCGTCGTGTTTGCTGCTTCCGCATCTATCACAATGCTGTGCCGCGTGCCGAGTCGGAGATGTTTTAACAGTGTTGGCCTCGGACGCGCGTAGCTTAAGCAAGGGCGTAGCTTCTGAGGTCATGCTTTCGGCACCATTTTCAGCTGCTTCGACAGACAGTGCCAATGCTTCGGCTTCTTCTAGCGTTAAATCCTTTTTGCCAACATCTGTTTCCTCAGTGCCACGGAGCGTACGCCGCAGACAATGCGATCCCGAAGCATGCGGTCAAGAGACGGGCCGAAATTGCAGTTGTCTGCTATTCGGCGA